>JAHRHZ010000019.1:49972428-50005406 GCA_024137785.1 Ginglymostoma cirratum | reverse complement strand
GACTTGTCTGCCTCCTCTCCACCTATCCTCTCCTCTATCCATCCTCTATCCGCCTCCCCCTCTCTCCCTATTTATTTCAGAACCCTCTTCCTCTTCCCCATTTCTGATGAAGGGTTTAGGCCCGAAACGTCAAGTTTTCCTGCTCCTATGATGCTGCTTGACCTGCTGTGTTCATCCAGCCCCATGCTTCTTATCTCGGATTCTCCAGCATCTGCAGTACCTTTTATCTCTGATTAGGAAGAGGTCATGGTTTTTTTAAAGTGCTTGTTTTAGGCTGAAGGAATACGCTTGTTTGTTTCCATCAAACCTTGTAACTCAGTAATAGTGGGCTGAATTGTCACAGTGACTCTGGAAAAGCTGAAGTTTTATTTAAAACAGATACATTGAATCAGATGTTACAATGTGATTATTTATCAGCTGAATTTGTGATTGTCATTTGTGCTGTGTAAATATCACACAGTTGATTGGATGACATCTAAGTGGTGAACAGTGACTACAAGCTAAAGTTTTATCTCGAAGTTCACGAAGCCAAGAGATAAGCATATTTCCCAGAAAACACACGCAAGTTTTAATGAGTTAATTGATCAGACTGACATTGAAGACATAACACATTTGCTATATTTGCCAGGTTTCAAACCAATCATTTCCTGGATACTGGATTGTGTCAAGCTTTAGGATGCATAGTGTACTTGTATGTAAAGAGTATAAAGCAGCCTGCCTTACAGAAAATAAAACAGTAAAATAGCATTTAATTGATCAATTATGAGACTTTGAGATGGATGGGCTGACCACCTATTCTGGACTAACAGGTCTGTGTAAAAAGATTCATTTGTGATTGTCAGCATTGTATGAGTAAAATTTTTGCAGTGTTTTTGGCATTGTACTTTGCTTTCAGAAAGAACATAAAAGGGTTCACTTGTGAGTGTAAACATTGTATGTGTAAGATTTTTGCAGAATTTTTAATGTTGTACTTTGCTTTGATAAGAACATTGGGCCTATTCTATTGTTAGAACTTACTTCAGTTATTAATATCCAGACTAAACCCAACAGACCGGGGAAAGTGGGAATAAACCTAAGGTTAATATCCTGTTGTGTAGCATGGTCAATGGTAGCTCTGGATAATGCATCTGCTGTCATTTACGGCTTGCTTTGGGCATATATCATTTCCTGGTGAATCACATTGATCTCAACCTGAATATCTTGAATTCTCAGAAGTATTGTAGTGTGTTATTTTTCATGCTGAAAGAAAATGAGGGACTTGCAGTCTGTCTCTAAGATGTCCTTTAAGCCAATGATATAACCTGAGACCTTTTCACAAGTCCAAGTGATTACAACAGACTCTTTACCTACAACAGTTAGAAGCTCATAATAAGCCAGCCTGTGTCACAGATTGGGCTGTTCTTGAAAGTGGACTATCCACAGCTGTATAAATGAGGTGTGTGCTGCAATAATGGTCAGTAGTGAGATATCATAATATGCTAAGATAACTGGTGACATCAACATTGATGCCTTGAAATGCCTGCTCCTGATGTGTATTCCACCACCAAGTTTCATCTTTTTTCAATAGCTGTCTTAAGGGTTCTGTAACTTGCAATAAGCAGAAGCTTTATCAGCTGATTAATAATTCCAAAGAATGTTCGAAGCTGTTGTATGGAAATAGCGTTTGGGAATTCACTAATGTCTACTGTCTATTTTGGATCTACCATTATGTGCTTGCTACGAATAATGTTCAGTAGGAAATAAATAGACTCTTTTGAGGATTCAAATTTTCCTTAAAGCTTCTTCTTGTTGACAGCTTAAGATAGCTTTAACCTTCAGGTCATGTGCTTTGATAGATTCACCATGTACTAAGATATTGTCCAGATGACATATTATCCCTTTGAGGCCCTGTTGAATTTTCAAAGTAGTTCTTTGGAAAATTGGTCACACTGACATTATACTGAATGGTGAATAATCAAAGCAAATTCTTTCAAATTGGGTAATGAAGGTCATTAGTAATTTTGACTTCTCATACAAAGGGACTTGCCAAAAGTCAATGTTCAGATCAAGTATTGTGTACATGATATTTTGGCAAACTTTTATCAAAGACATCATATGAATTTGACTTGCCTTATTATTTTGAGTTAGGCTTTGAAAATGTGAAGAGTACTTTTAAATAAAGGAACGGCAGGCTTAATAACAGGAGAAATGACTCCCATTTTGGTCATATCTTCATCTGGACTTGGACTCTTTTCATGACATATCATTCCAGGCATGAAAAGACACATACGTTTGGCATTTTTTCTAAGAATGATGCCGTATTTAATCTTGCATCTTCCTGGACCATTAAATACTTTTGGAACGTCTTTTCTGAAGTGAGTCCTGGCTTCTTGCTGCTTAACTTCTTCCACACTACTGATAAGATTGAGGTCTTTGCAAGATGTCCCAAATAAAAGAGAAAATTCCTGATTCTATATAACATGCAAATTTCCAATATCTGTTTCCTTTGTACTGCTACCAGAGTGTTGCTAATAACTTCACCTTGACTTTTAATGTAATCCTTCCCCAACCATGTAACAGGGCTTCAATTGGTTGAAGTCAACATGTTGATAACAATGGGTCATTACACTCACTCCTGTATCTAGTTGAAGGTTGCTTGTATGTCTATTGACATAACTCCATTTCAGAATGCATGATTAAGGCTATTGATTTCATCATTTTTTTTGTTTCCTTTTCTGGTGAAAATACTTCAACTACATTAATAGCTCGTTGCATGAAGACTTTTCCTTTCAAACTTGTGAGGATGAAGATTTTACTTTGGCACATCTTTACAAAATAGCTGATGTTTTTCAAGTGAAAGCATTCAGTTTTCCTTGCAGGACACTGTCCACACCCGTGAGTCTTTTTTGGTGCCACAGCATTATAGGGCTTTATGGTGTCTTGCACTTTTCCCTCTCAAATGTACCTTCTTTGCTGGTGCTTCTTTTACATTCCATTGTTAAAGGAAGTGCATGGTCATTGGGAGATTCATGACCTGAAGTTTATCTTCATCACTCAGTATTGTTCTGCTCTGAACATTGCTTCCCATTCCACTCAAAAAATTACATCAGGTGATGGAAGCCCAGGACTTTGTTTGACTCACCAGCTGTATTGCTTTTCCTGGGAATGATGTCTTCCTTAGATTGTAATCCGTATAATAGGGATTCATCCACAAAAATAACTACAATATGGTTTCCTATGAATTATGCTTCTAGGTAACCATATTGACATCCTTCAAACAATTATCAATGAAAGCACTTACTCATTCACTGGATTTCTTCACCCTTCTGTTGAATTTGGCCCTTTCTAGAACTTTGTTTCTCCTCAGGTTGAAGTTGTAGTCAAAGGCTTTTAAGACTTCTTTGAATTTACCTGAGATCTCATTAAACCCCAATCATGTAATAAAATGGAGCAGCTATGAAGGAAAGTAATGTGTCGACTTGTTCAGCCTCAGACTTGCTGTTCAACCTCGATGTAATTTGATACCTTGAATTTTTTCCTCCAAAGAACTCAGTTTTCAGCTAGCTTTGGGTCTCTTCTACGTACCTCTCACATGGCATGAATTCCAGATTTATGAATTTTCTGTTCACTAGATGGTTTTTCTTGATGTTTCAAGTTTTCCTTCCAGCATTGGAAGCTTTCCTGTACCATTCAAACTCACGCAAATACCCACTGCACTTATTGGCTTTCCTTGAAAAATCTCTCAACTAATCTAGGCATTTTTTTTCTTAAATCATGCTCTGTCTGATGGGGACAAAAGGACATTGCTGTAGCCATGCAGGGAAACCTGTGGGGCTGACTGCTGCTACAGGCCTTTCTCCTGATATCGGGTTAATCCATGTGGTAGCAGGCCGGGGCCCTTAAGTAAATATTAAAGACCACTTAAGTTCTCAATTACCTGACAGTCACCCAACATCACCACGTTGCTGGTACAATTGTGATGGGGTCGGGGTAGCCCGGTAGCAACATCAGGCCATCCAGGGGATTTAATATCCCCCTCTGCACCCACCAACCTGCCTTTAAAACCACTGCCTGGGGAACGTTAAAATTAGCTTATTATTTGACTCCAAAATGAAAGATCTACCCAATAGAGTCGCAATTAAACAGCACCCCAAAATTAAATGCCTAAGTAATGTGGAAGTGATTATTTGATTCAATCTTGGCCAAGGGTTATGGTATCTTCTGTATGCAACAGAAAAGATTTCTTAATAGAGTCATAGAATCATAGAGCTATACTGCATAGAAACAGGTCCTTCGGCTCAACCTGGTCCATACTGACCATGGTACCCACTCAGCTAGTTCCAATTGCTCGCATTTGGTCCATAACTCTGTAAATGCTTCCCATCCATGTACCAATCCAAATTTTTTTTTAATGTTGCGATTGTACCTGCCTCAAACACTTTCTCTGGCAGCCCATTCCATATACACACCACTCTCTGCATGAAGAAGTTGTCCCTCAGGTCCTTCGTAAATCTTTCCCCTCTCACCTCAAACCTATGCCCTCTCGCCTTCTAGAAGGCAGCTCACCACCACCTTCTCAAGGGCAACTAGGGATGGGCAATAAATGCCAGCCAACCAGCGATGTCCAGATCCCATAAAAAAGTACAATTTTGACCATTTTTGTCTGATTTTGTAATGTGCACCCATATCAATGCCACAATCAGGGAAATGTCACAGAGATTTAGGTCTGCCATAAGCCTTCTGTGAGGTTCAGGGGCACCAGTAGTGTAAGTATCCTTAAGTCTTGTAAGCATTTTTATAAGACTTGCTGCCCTATATCTGATTGTAATATAGTATATCTTGGAGATATATCAACATTTTCTCAAGCCTTGAATTGTGTATCCCAGTATTTGTTAAGTCCGTTTCTTCGTTCTTTTCAAAGTCAGACATTGGGTATGTCAAGAATGTGTTCCAAACATTAAATTACTGATCCAAAAATTAAGGCAAGTACACAGAACAATAGCTATGGTCAAATTCGTTAATTTCAGTTGACGTGTTGTTGCACAATGCTACGACATAAAGATCATGACTCTTCATGCATTGTTCCACTTGACTTAAAACAGGATATTTTAGTTCTGCTCAGTTCCATTCATCCATTCCTGCTGCCCATGCTGCCATAGATTGGCTCCTGGTTATGCAATGCTTTAATTTTTAAAATTCTCCTCCTTGTTTCCAAATCTCTCCATGGCCTCACTCTCATTATTTGTCTAATCCCCTCCACCCCAGTACAACCTATGTCATTTAATTCTGGCTTTGTGAGCACCCTTGATTTGAATTCCTCCAAAACTATGCCTTCATTGCCAGCAACATAAGTTCTGGAGTCTCTCTGCTTCTCCAACTCACTTTCTTCCTTTAAGACACTCCTTAATATCTACCCTCTGATCAGAAATACGTTGTGTCAACTTATTCCATTTTAAAGTAATGCATGTCGTCATTATAATAAAATACTTTAATATCATGTTATTATTTATAGTTAATTTTCTTTAAAAATATGGAAATTTGGGAAATAGAGAGGTAGAGTTGTTTGGAACCTAGTATTCTTGCTGTAACATAAGTTAAAAGCCAGACAATTGAAAAGATTGCTTTATAGCACCATTGTTTGAATAGATAACTTCTACATAAGGATTTATAATGGGGAAACTGACAGAAAGCGAGCACAGGTGGATAAATTTTAATGTCTACACTACATAATAACTTATATGTGAGATGTAAAATCCATTGAGAACTCAGTTGAAGTATCTGTTTTGTTGAAGGTGGTGCAATGATGGGTCTTTTAAAAGTTAATGATGCTAATATTGTGTGACCCGCACTTGGTGCTAATTGGTGGTAGCATATCACTGTCGTTGCATATTGTATTAATTATAAGTTCCTCTCCAAGTGTCCCTGACCTGAAAAAACATCATTGTTCTTCAAGTGACACCAGGTCTAATTCCCAAATAGCACGGTCGGTGTACTTACACCACAAGGGCTGCAGCAGTTCAAGGAGGCAGCTCACCACCACTTTTCCAAGGGCAATTAGGGATCAACAGTAAATGTTAGCCCAGCCCACAGAAATAACTCCACAGAAGTTGCTATCAGTCACCAAGTCACGCTTTATTTCTACATGAACAGTCCTTGACTTTAGTACTACCTTGGTCAGAGTCAGCTGCCAGAGTGTCAGCATCTCTGACACTCCCCTTTTTTAATTTGACTAGATTAACAGCCCCAGTAAAGGAGCTCATATTCTATGAGGTCCACCTCGCTGACCTTGTTACAATCATTACCTCTCTCCCCCTCCGGGTCCGAGGACAAACGCTAGACCTTTCTCTTGGAGACCTTCCTGGAGCAGTTTAGAACAGTGTCAGGTACCTCTGACTCAGCATCTGGTACAGGAGGTATGTAAGGCACTGGAACTCGCCTGTTGTGCCAGGAGTGCCTCCTTCTTCCTTCTTCAGGTGGCAATGGTGTTGACATGGCTGCAACCATCATGTCCAGCTCGGATTCTGAGGACTCGACAATGCTTGACGGAGAGATTGAACCTACAGGTTCCAAAATCCTTTCCGATTGTTCCAATAGGCAGGGTATGGTTTATTCCCACATGGGTTGTGAATTTATGGCTTTCAAATGGTTCATGTGTTTTTTCAGGACCATCGCACCTACCTGAACTTTATATGTCACTGGCCCTGACCTCATGTCAACTATACCTCTTATCCATGCAGGGCCTTTCCCATGGCTCTTACGCCGAACTTTGTCCCCTGTATCAAACTGTCTCTCCTGCTTGGCGGAGTCTTGTTTTCAACATCGGTGTTCCTGAGGCCGTTTCACTCTCCCCCCACGTCTGGGAGATCAGACCTAAACTGGAACAGAGTCTTCACCCATTAGCAACTCTGCCAGTGCTGTCCCTGTAGTTGCATGTCAGGTGATCCTATAATCAAACAAGAACCGTGACAGCTTGGTATGTAGAGAAGCAGTAGGCTCTTCTTCAATTCAGCCTTCAAAAGTTTGGGATGCTCTTTCTGCCAGGCCATTGGGTGATGGGTAGTATGGAACTGTTATTACATGTCCAGTCCTATTCACCTTTAAGAAATAACCAAATTCCCTGCTGGTAAAAAAAATGGCCCATTTATCTGTGACCAGCACTTCCGGGAAATACATTTGTTGAAAAAGATGGATGCAGATTTTCGATCATCCCTGTGTTTGATGAATGGACTTTACGCACATTCAACCACTTTGAGTGGACATCTAAAAGTACTTCTTCATTGTGCCACCTTTGACCTAATACCACTTGGATGCTGTGCAGGGAGGCATCGCATGTCAATACCAGATTTTTCTTGGGATCTTAGTGTGCCAACACCTAAGAGAATGATAGCTGTTTCACTACTTCACTGAAAGCTAGGGCTTATCTATGCAACCATTTCCAAGCCTGACTCTTTTTAGGAGTTGATGGAAAGATGCCAGGATAGATGCCAGGTTATGAATGTACTTACCATAATAGTGACTAAGAATCCATGAATGGACCTGCGTAATTGATTAATAACTGAATCCAGGGTTTACCCAGCCACCCTCACAGATGTAGCTGCTGGTGCTACTTTTTGCCTTTGTTGGCACTTTGGGCACTGCTCTACCATTGCATGTATGTCTGCATCCAATCCCTGCCACCAGACATACTTCTCACCAACAGCTTCATTTTGAAGACCCCTGTATGACCCTAGTGGAGTTCAGGCAGTATCTGGTGACCTTTGCTTGTGACAATCACTCCTGATCCCTATAACAATATGCCGTCCTCTACTGTGATCTGGTGTCTCTGGGTCCAAACACGGTTTCAAGGTTTCAATTTTAGGTTTATTGGCCCTGTGGTTTTCCCCACCACAGCCAATTGTTTCAGTTTTGAAAGAACTGGATCTTTCTGCATCCAAAGTCTGACATTGTCAATTGTGACCAAGCATGATTCCAAAAAATTTATCATTACAAACTCTTCCATTGGCAGCATTACAGTATCTGCCAATGGGTGGCAGCTAAATGTATCCACATTTGTTGCTTGGCCTCCTGGATGGTATTCTAACTTCTAATTATATACACTTAGCCTTAGAGCCCACTGCTGAAGTCAGCCTGAAGCAATGGACAACACTGCCATGTCCTCTTTGAACAGACCGAGTAGGGTTTGTGGTCCTTGATTAGCAAAACATGTTCAACCATAAAGGTATTGGTGGAGCTTCTTTAGTCCAAATATGACTGCCAAACCTTCCTTCTCTATCTGGGCATATTTATGCTTTGCATTAGCCGACATCCTGGATGTATACGCTATTGGGCGTTCCTAGCCATTGTGCCGCCTTTGAGCTAATAGCACCCTAATTCTGTACAAGGAGACACCAATAGCCAATACCAGATTTTTCTCAGGGTCATAGCGTGCCCACACCATAGAGGATGGTTGCTGTTTCTTTACATCACTGAAAGCTAGGGTTTTTCCATGAGACCATTTTCAAGGCTGACCCTTTTTTAGAAGCTGATGCAAAGATGCCAGTATGGATGCCAGGTTATAAATGTACTTTCTATAATAATTTACCACACCTCCTAAACAGGCATAGGAGGTGGGACACTTTTGATCGCCCTCACTTTATCTTCCAATTGACGTAGTTCAGTCTTGTCAACTCTGTAGCCCATCTAGATAACTTTGGGGGTTTGGAACACACATTTTTCCACATGTTTGCCTTGGGGAAATATCTTAAGACTATATCCAAGTTCTATAAGTGTTGTTTCCCCTGTGATTAGGACATCATCTACATAAATAGCGACCTGAGGTAGACCTTGTAAAATGTTCTCCATCATCCATTGTAAAATTGAATAGGCTGGTGATATCCCAAAGCAGTCTCATATATTGCTACAAGCCCTCATGGGTATTAATTGTAGCATACTTCTGGGAATCCTCAGCTAAATGCAATTGCAAGTAGGCATGGCTCATGTTCAGTTTCGTGAAGTACAGCATCCCTCCACCAGCTTTGCATATAAATATTCTATCCGAGGGATTGGATATTTATTCAGCTGTGAAGAGAGGCTTCCCATTTGTTTAAAATCCACACAAAGGTGAACCAAAGCTTCAGGCATCATAATCAGTGCAACCAGTTGCCTATTCCACAAACTGGACTGGTTTGATGATTCCTTCCCTTTCCAGCCTCTTGACTTCTGCCTCTACTTTTGCACATAAGACAAATGGCACTTGGTGGACCTTGCAAGGTTGTGGAATTGCTTCCTAGTCAAATGCAAGGTTGTCTTAGCTCCTCTGACAGTCCGTAGACCTTCATGAAAGACTTCTGGGTATTTACTTAGAATTTCGCTCAGGCAGCAATTTTCTGATTGTAAAATGTTGAGCCAATCTCTGAATCTGTCGCATATAATTTTGCCCCATATAGCTGGAGTCTGAATCTTTTACTACAATCAGTGGTAACTGAACCAGTTGCTTGTCATTAGAAACCAGCACTGAAGTTGTGCCCTTAATCTGTAAAGATTCTCTGGTCTACGTTCTCAGCCTAGCCAAGATCTTTTGCAAAGTTAAGGGCTGGAGTCCAGATCGAATTTTGTTAAAAAAGACCGGCTCTGAGATCACTGATTACATCCGCACTGGTATCGACCTCTATTAGAATGGAAGGCCATTTAAACGGACATTTATTTTGATTTGTTCTGATTTTGTTGTTGCTATCGAACTTTACTGTTCCAAACCAGATGTAGGTGGAATTTCCAGGGTATGAACTCTCCTGGATACTGGCTGATTGTTGCAAAGTTTGGTGGAGTACTTGTGGATTAGGAGGCAGGAAGTTAGAATTTGGTGTTTGTAAAATGTTAAGGGGAAAAGCAGTGTGTGGTCTCTTTATAAGATGATGTGCTTTTTCTATGCTAAGAGGTTCAAAAAGGATGTCTATGGGTAGCAGCTTATGGGTTTACAGGTGCACAGAGCTCAAATTTAAACATTTGTATCAAAAGGCTTTACAGGTGGCAGACAGAGAAGGCACAGCATTTTCTGGAAGACATATAACCTGGCTGTAACTTCGAGAAACCAAATTCTAATTTTTTAAAATGTTTTATTTTTTATATAAATGGGACTTGTATTTATTAAAACAGCATACCGTTAGAGTCTTGTTTTATACATGAGTAGTTAGTAGTTAGAAGAGGTTTATTTCAGTTTGTTACTAATTTCGTTAGTTTGTTTTCTGTTAGAGTTGGATAAGTAAATTATTACTTGAAGATTGTAAAGTGAGTGTCAAGGGTTTATTTTATTTAACCTCTAGAAGTGAAGGAAAAGGAAGGTTACACCACTTTTTACATTCATTTTTTACAAATTATAGGGTAAGGCACTCCTCTCTGGGTGTGGGGGAGTCAACCTTCACTTTTTAACAGATTGGGGGCTTTTCTGGGATCTGAACAGCTTGGGTCCAGGATTTGGACAGATTGGGACAGATCGTGTCCAGGATCTGAACTGATTTGGATGGATTTGAATAGATTTGCATGGATCTGGACAGATCTGAATGGATTTCAATGAGCCTGAACACATTTAAATGGATTTGGACAGATTTGAACAGATTTAGGGTATGAAGGGTCCCAGCAGATTTAAAAACAGACTTGGGGACTAGTGTCCTAGATCTTTAAAAAATAAACTTAAGTGAGAAGTGGAAAATCTGTTTGATTTCAGTCGCTTGCTGTTGGTGAAATCAAAAGTGGCGAAAAGGCTCTTAACATTGCTAAAGAGGTTTAGGGGGTCAAAGTTGCTTCCCAAATTTAGAAGGCGGGAGTTAGAGGACAAAGAGAAAGAAAGGGAAAAAAGCCAGGGCAAAATTGAAAGAAAGGGAAAGAAGGTTCTTAGCTGAGCAAAAAGATTAAGAGAGTTTGAACTTCAAAAGTTGACAATTAGACAGGAAAGTCAATTTAAAAGGATGGATATGAGGATAGAAAGTAGGCTTAGTAAGGAGAATCACAGAATCCCTACAGTGTGGAAACAGGCCCTTCAGCCCAAACTGAACCTCAAAGCATCCCACCCAGACCCACCCTGCTATAACCAACATAATCTACACATCCCTGAATACTACAGGCAATTTAGCATGGCAAATCCACCTAGCATGCACATCTTTGGACTGTGGGAGGAAACCTGAGCACCCAGAGGAAACCCATGCAGACACGGGGAGAATGTGCAAACGCCACACTGTCAGTCGCCCGAGGGTGGAATCAAACCCAGGTCCCTGGTGCTGTGAGGCAGCAGTGCTAACCACTGAGCCACCGTGCCACCCCAAAATGAATGAATGATGATGAGCAAACTCTTGGTAGCCAAAAACCTGGCAGGAATACATACAATTATGTCAAAACCTTACCAAAATTCAATGAAAAAGATGTAGAAGCCTTTTTCACTTCCTTTGAGAAACTGGCTAAACAGATGAACTAGCCAGAGACTGTGTGAGTAAATGTTAATTAAGACCAAGTTGGTAGGCAGGGCTAGTGAGGTGTTTGCAGTGCTGTCAGAGGATGTGTTAATAGAATAAGAAGAAGTAAAACAGGATATTTTGAGTGCCGACAAATTGGTACCAGAGGCAAATAGACAACGGTTCAGAAATATAAGAAAGGAAACAGGTCAGACTTATATCGAGTTTGAAAGAATTAAACAGAGCAACTTGGATAGATGATTGAGATTATTAAAGACTGAAAAGACAAATGAGGCTCTTAGAGATACTATTCTGCTGGAGGAGTTTAAAATCTCACTTCCAGAAATGATAAAAACTCATGTTGAGGAACAGAAAGTGCAAACAGTGAGAAGAGCTGCAGAGATGGTGGATGAGTACACATTAGTGCATAAATTGAATCTAGCTTCCGACAGCAATTTCATCCTGTGACAGATAGAAATTGGGAAAGACGGAGATCCTTCGATGAAAACCACAAAGTAGATCGCACTGGGAACAGTTTCCAATATGTGAAGAAAGAAACCCATGTGTGGAAAAGTAGTGAAAGGCCTCAGGTGTTTTCATTGCATTAAGGTGGGACGCACAAAGTCACAGTGCTGGTGGTCTAAGAAAGGTACTGGGAAAAAGGATGTGATAAAAAGGCTAAACCAGTAGGATTAGTTGTGGTAGTGAAGGAAATCCCAAGAGAAGTTGAGGAGCAGCAAGAGAGCACACAGCCTCGCCACAGGCTGGAAAGTAAGATGGCACCTGATCTTTTCAAAGACTTCGCCTGTGTGGGTAAGGTTTACTCAAGTGGAAAAGGGCGAGTAGGTGAAGGAGTTAAAATATTGAGAGATAGGGATGCTAGTCAGTTTCTTATAGTAAAAGATGAAAATATTTGCACTCCTTCTGAAATATCGTCTGAGGGAGTGATAATCTATAGAATAAATGGAGAGAGAATTAATGTTCCCTTGTGGAAGATAAGTCTAGAAAGTCCAATCAAGACTGGGGAAGCAATAGTGGGAGTGATTAAAAGAGTGGCTATTCCAGTTTGTTCTAGGAAACAATGTAGCTGGATCACAGGTGGGAGTGATGCCCATTGTAGTGGAGAAGCTGAAAAAACCAGGCAACTAGGGAGTTAAAAGAAAAATACCCTGGAATTTTTCCGGACTGTGTGGTGACAAAATCCCACAGCCAAAAGTTAAAGCAAAAAGGGAGAACAAAAGACGAAGATATAGGAGTTCAGGCCCAGTTAGCCGACACACTGTTTGATGGAATGGTAAAGGAGAAACCTCAGCAGGTAGAGGATCTGGCAGAGGTGTTTAGTTCGGAAAGATTAATGGCATTCCAACAAAAAGATGAGATGATAAAGGATTTATATCATAAAGCCTACTTGGAAAAGGAATCAGAATGTATTCTAAAATGTTATTACATTAAGGATAAAATCTTAATGTGGAAATGGAGACCTCGGCGGGTTAGTGCAGATGAGAAATGGGCACATGTTCACAAGATTGTGTTGCTGGGAGCATACAGACAGGAAATATTGTGGGTAGCGCATAAATTACCTGTAGGAGGTCATTTAGGAGTGAGGAAGACTCAGGATAAGATACAGAAGCATTTCTATTGGCCTGGATTACATAAGGATGTGGTTGAATTTTGTGGTATCTGTCATGCGTATCAGACGGTAGGAAAGCCACAGGCTGTAATAAAACCAACACCTTTGATGCCAATTCCCACATTTCAAAAATGTTTTACGTGGGTTGTGATTGATTGTGTAGGTCCCCTCCCTAAAACCAAAAGTGGGAAACCAGCATTTGCTAACGAGAATGGATGAGTCTACCAGGTTTCTGGAGGGAATTCCATTCTTGAATATCAAGACAAAAATAGTTTTGGAAGAGTTGCTTGCTTTCTTTACCCAGGGGGATTCAGCCAGGCTAAGGGTCCAATTTTACTGCCAAATTATTTAAGGAGGTCATGGATAGTTTAGGCATCAAACACTTCAAATCAACAGTGTACCATCGTGAATCCCAGAGAGCATTGGAAAGGTGGCATCAGGCCCTAAGGCCAATGTTGTGGGCTTATTGCCAGGATTACCCAATGATTGCTATTGGAGATGCTCCAAATGAATCGACTCAGTTTACTCCATTTGAATTGATATTCGGACACAAAGTAAACGGGCCTTTAAAACTAATTAAGGAAAAGTTGATAGGTCCAAAGTCAGAGATCTTACAGTTGGATCATGTATCTGAGGTGAGAGAAAGACTAAACAGAGTAGGTGAATTAGCTAGACAACTTTTGAAAGGACACCCCAGATAACGAAGCAAGAAGCGGATAAAAAAAATCTAAAATTTATACGGTTCCCATGGGTATGAAGTATTGGTACTGTTACCAGTGGTAGGAGATTCCGCCATAGCAAGGTTTAGTGGTCCCAATCAGTTTGAGAAGAAGTTCAATCAGGTGAATTATCTGGTAAAAATGCCAGATAGGAAAAAAATTTCAGGTATGTCATGTGAACATGCTGAAACCATACTATGACAGGAAAAGGGAACCAGAGGAACAGGTATTAGTTAGTGCCATTCAGCGTGAGGAATCAAATCCAGATGATTCAGATTTTGATGTGCCTCAGATTGAATTGAATAATGAGGAAGTCCTTAAAGAATGGGATAGAGTAGTGAGCTATCTATCCCAGGAACTGAGATCTGAATTGAAAGACTTACAGTGCTATGACGAAGTAAGTAGAAATACAATGGGGACGACTAATACCCTAGCACATGAGGTTGATGTAGGGAATGCTGTCCCAATAAACCAATGCCCTTACAGGCTTAATCCTCTCGAAGCAGCACAGCTTCAGGATGAAGGGCAAGCAATGTTGCAAGATAACATTATAGAACTGAAGCAAAGCAAATGGAGTTCACCAATCATGTTTGTTCCCAAACCTGATGGTACTCAACGATTCTGCATAGATTATTGGAAGGTCAATGCTGTGATCAAAATTCAATACATGCAAAATTCCAAGGCTGGAGGCCTTTGTGGAAAAGTAGGACAAGCCACTTACATCACAAAGTTGAACTTATTTCACAGTTACTGGCAAATACCTTTGTCAGAGAGAGCAAAAGAAGTTTCTGCTTTTGTAACCCCAAATGGGCTGAATCAATTTAAAGTAATGCTCTTTGGAATGAAAAATGCACCAGCCACTTTTCAAAGACTTATGAAGAGAGCTGTTGCAGGATTGATTAACTGTGCCACCTGCATAGATGACTTAGTGATTTCTAGCCATTCATGGAAAGATCACATCAAGAATTTGGTGGAGCTCTTTGAGAGATTACGGAAGGCAACCTTGGTCATAAGCTTGGCAAAAACAGAACTTGCAAAAGTGGAAGTGACGGTCTTTGGCCACAACATCAGCCATGGGTGGATGATACTGAGGAACATGAAGATAAAGGCTATCAAGGAATTTCCAAGAGCATCCTCAAAGAAGGAATCCCTATGGTTTTTAGGATTGAGAGGGTTCTACAGGAAATTTGTATCAAACTTTAGTAGCATTGTGGCACTATTAACAGACTTGTTAAAAGAGAACATGAAATTTTGGTGGACAGAACAATACCAGGAGGCATTTGAGAATTTAAAAGCAATGTTAACAACTGCACCAGTTTTAGCCGCACCAAATTTTTCAAAACCCTTCAAAATCACCATCGGTGCAAGTGATGTAGGGGTTGGAGCTATGTTGTTACAGGAGGATGATTGTGGAATTGAAAGGCAAAATGGTTTTATTTCAAGGAAACTCAACATCCACCAGACAATATATTCAAGCATTGAAAAAGACTTATTGAGTTTGGTAATGGCCTTACAACATTTTAATGTTCGCTTTGCAAACAATGCGAGAGAGACGATTGTGTACACTGACTACAATTGCTTTGACATTTCTGGAAAGGTTTAAAAGACAAGAACGCCAGATTATTTCTTTGGAGTCTCATGTTACAAGCATTCAATTTAAAGAATGTACATGTTGCGGGTCGTGAAAACATTATCATGGATGCTTTATTGCAGGTTTTAAAAAATGTTCATATAAGATAGAAACGGTAGTGTTCAATGTTATATGTGAATAGAACATAGACCATAGAATATTACAGCGCAGTACAGGCCCTTCGGCCCTCGATGTTGCGTTGACCTGTGAAACCAATCTGAAGCCCATCTAACCTACACTACTCCATTATCATCTTACGTTTATCCAATTACCATTTGAATGCCCTTAAAGTTGGCGAGTCTACTACTGTTGCAGGCAGGGCATTCCACGCCTTTACTACTCTGAGTAAAGAACCTACCTCTGACATCTGTCCTATATCTATCACCCCTCAATTTAAAGCTATGTCCCCTCGTGCTAGCCATCACAATCTGAGGAAAAAGGCTCTCATTGTCCACCCTATCTAATCCTCTGGTCATCTTGTATGTCTCTATTAAGTCACCTCTTAACCTTCTCTCTAACGAAAACAGCCTCAAGTCCCTCAGCCTTTCCTCATAAGACCTTCCCACCATACCAGGCAACATCCTAGTAAATCTCCTCTGCACCCTTTCCAATGCTTCCATATCCTTCCTATAATGCGGCAATCAGAACTGTACGGAATACTCCAAGTGAGGCCGCACCAGAGTTTTGTACAGCTGCAACATGACCTCATGGCTCCGAAATTCAATCCTTCTACCAATAAAACCTAACACACCGTACGCCTTCCTAACAACCCTATCAACCTGGGTGGCAACTTTCAGGGATCTATGCACATGGACACTGAGACCTCTCTGCTCATCCACACTATCAACAATCTTACCATTAGCCCAGTACTCTGTATTCCTGTTACTCCTTCCAAAGTGAATCACCCCACACTTTTCTGCATTAAACTCCATTTGCCACCTCTTAGCCCAGCTCCGCAGCTTATCTATGTCCCTCTATAACCTGAAACATCCTTCCGCACTATCCACAACTCCACTGACTTTAGTGTCATCCGCAAATTTACTAACCCATCCTTCCAAGCCCTCATCCAGGTCATTTATAAAAATGACAAACAGCAGTGGCCCCAAAACAGATCCTTGCGGTTCACCACTAGTAACTGAACTCCAGGATGAACATTTCCCATCAACCACCACCCTCTGTCTTCTTACAGCTAGCCAGTTTCTGATCCAAACCGTTAAATCACCCTCAATCCCATGCCTCCGTATTTTCTGCAACAGCCTACCGTGGGGAACCTTATCAAAAGCTTTACTGAAATCCATATCCTAATAGAATTAGTATGAAGTATGTAACTCTAGGTTAATGAGATATGGATCTAGTAATATAACGGAGTTAAGAGTTGAGAAAAAAATTAAGCCATTTTTTCATAATGACAGTTTTTTTTTTCTGGGGGGCGGGTGTTGCAAAGTTGGGTAGAATACTTCTGGATGAGAAGGCAGGAAATTGTGTTTGTAACATGTTAAGAGGAAAAGCAGTACGAGGTCTCTTTAAGAGATGATGTGCTTTTTCTATGCTTAGAGATTCAAAAAGGATGTCCGTGAGCAGCAGCTTGTTGGCTTGCAGGTGTCCAGAGCCCTCAAATTGAAACATTTGTATCAAAAAGCCATACAGTTAGCAGGCCAAGCAGCAGTTTGTTTTTTATAATTAAGTCAAGAAGTTTTGCGTTTTAGCTAATCCATTTGAATCCAACGCTTAGATACTCAAAAACCAATTAAATTTAAATCTGATGGCTGTGACAACATAAGATCAATCCTATTGTTAGAAATGACATCAAGGGGATAAAAGAAAAGGGCAGTTGAAAAATCGAAAGAATTAACTGCCATCTGCTGGAGTTAACATGTCTCAGCTCTCAAGGGAGAATCATTGGCTCTCACAGTCTTCTCTGAGTTTTGGAGAAAGCACCATCTAAAACAAAGGTACCTACAGCACAACGAGTTAATATTCCTGAACCGAAAAATTCAACCGAGAAGGCATTCCTGACAGAACATTTGACAGAGAAGGCACAAGACATTCTGGAAGACACATAAATGGCTGTAATTTCAAGAGACTATTTTAAAAAAATTTTTACTGTAAGTGGAACTTGTATTTATTGTAACAGCACGCCATTAGAATCTTGTTTTATTCGGCAACAGTTAGTAGTTAGAAGGGGTTGGTTCAGTTTGTTGATAATTTAGTTAGTTTATTCACTGTTAGAGTTAGATAAATAAATTGTTACTTGTTGATTATAAAGTGAGTGTCAGGGGTTTATTTTATTTAGCTACTAGAAATTGCAGAAAAGGCAGGGTACACCACTTTTCACCCTCCTTTTTACAGATTATAGGGTGAGGCATTCCTTTCTGGGTGTTTCAGTTTTAAGTTATCGGGGGAGGGGGTCAACCTCCACTTTATAACACTGATGAGTTATCTTCCTCAGTTTAAGTTCAGTAGAGGTCTTCAGCTGTCTTGAGTCTGCATACTGCCATCAACTACAGTGGCTTGCCAGCCAGGATCTTGAAGAAAATTTTAACTGTTTGGCAGAGGCTTGGCTTTGTTTCAGGGTTTTGCTGTGAGCTATCCTAGAGTCCCACTGATCAGGATATTTCCTGAGTGAGGCTATTCAATTGCCTTCACTGACAATTGCTTGTGTTCCACAAGCTCAGTCAGGCTGATGTGGATGTCCACTTCCTTTGGAATACCCTGCAACTCATTTGCTCCACTTGCTGCATTTTCTAATGATAAAGCCAGTTGTATTGCCTGTTTGAAGTCCAGGCGGACTTCAGCTAGTAGGCACTTTTGCATGGTTACATCATTAATTCCACATACCAAACAGTCTCTAAGCATCTCTTTAAGGATTAAAGCTTCTACCAGTCATCTTAATGTTCCCTGGTGCCTCAGGGAAAGTTAGGCTCCTGATAACAAAAAACACTGCAACTCCACAGGCAGTCAGGAGAATCACACATTGCTTTTTGTCTACCACAATATCATTTGCCCTGAAAAAAAAATGCATCTTTCTCAAATACTGGCCCCAGTTCTTGATGACAGGGTCGAACAGGTCAAGCTTCCCAACCAAAAGCATGATGTAAGAAATGCTTACCTCAACTCAAAGACAGCGTTATGAATGAATTTCTTCAGAATTATGCTTTACTCCCATTGCCGCTGAAATAACTCCACAGAGGCTGATATCCTTCACCAAGTCTTTCTTTAGTCACACATCAAGAGCCCTTGAATTTAATTCTGACTCGTTCAGAATCAGCTACTAGAATGTCAGCATCTCTAAGACTCCCCCATTTTATCTGTCAGCCGGACTCCCTGATTGGACCAGATTAACAGTCCCAATCAGGGACCTTATATTCTATGAGATACATATGGCTGACTTCATTACAATCACTACACCCTGAATGAATAAAGAAAACACCTTGGTTATGGCTTCCTAGAAATCATTCAATATTTTGTGGATTATTTTATCACCAGGCAATTCCATCATGGAACTGAAATTTCTGAATGGAAGATCATAACATTTTTTAAAATCATATATCATACATTTCATAGTAGTTTCATTGAAGTATCTATTAAATGGTCTTTTGTGTTTTGGAATTCTTCCATTTTGCTTTAATTTGCCTGCCCTTCTTTGAAATACTGTCATAGAATATTTTACATCCACCTGAGAAGGCAGATACGTCCTCAGTTTAATGGCTAATTAATATAAATTCATCTGAGCATGGCTTTACGACTGGACTGGAGGGTCAGCCTTGAGCTCTGTGCTCAAACCCTGGAGTGGGACTGGAAACTTGAGACTCAAAGGCTGTCAACTGAGTCATGGTTGACCTCTGCACCAGGTTATGGTAGGTTCTGCGCTATTATGATCCCATTACAGACAGAAAGAGCCTTATAATTTCCCCCTCCCTCTCCACTAATTCTTACTGTAGCTCCCGCGAGTTTCCTTGGTTACATTGAGAGGGAATCTGACAACAGCTTCACCCCCAATCTACTAAAATTAGCCCTGATGCTGACAAATGTGTTTGAAACTGGGATAGAATTGGAGTGGTGGGTAAAAGTACAAACATTTCTTGATGCTAAGTAAATAGTTTTACGCACATCAAAATAGCTTCCTTCCCCATTAAGGATGTCATAAGATGTGATTTTTAGATAGTCAGATATTGAGTCTCATCATTTGTTAGTGTCTGATCAGCATCAGGAAGGGGGCCTCAATGCCCAATGGGGAATGCCAAGTTGGATATTTGGTGGGAACAGGGTTAAGCCGTGAACTGGGCATTGGTCATGCCCACCTATTCTGGCATCAGGTTTCACGGCAATTTCACGAGAAATCCACATTTGGTGACAGCAATCTATTGAAGCAGGCAACAGCCAAATTGACACTGAAGCCATGAAGCAACATCAGGTGAGAGCGTGTGGACCATTGGCAATTCAGGACGCATGCCAGGGAGGAAATACCAACAGAGAATACTTTACCCATTTCCTCTTCTGAACAAAAGAGAGTCATATTCCACCCTTTGACTCTGTCTCTCCACAGAGGCTGAAAGACTCCTGGGCCATATACTTTGAATCCTCACCACCCCTGGCACCTTCAAGGCTAAATATTGGGGCACAAACCGTGGACAGCTTCATGACTTGATGACCTCCTGCTCATCCTTAGACACATCCTCAGCCTCGCCATCGCAAGATGTGCCTCTTCCGTTAGAGTAATCCTCTGCCAGGATCTCTCCAGGCGAAGTAAAAACCGAAAGAACTGTGGATGCTGTAAGAAGAGTTCTGAGGAAGCGTCATTGAACCCGAAACGTTAACTGTAACTTTTTTTTCACAGATGCTGCCAGACCTGCTGAGCTTTTCCACCAACTTCTGTTTTTTTGTTCTTTCCAGACGAATGGTCTGTTGAATAATGCTCCTGGTAGATGTGTACCTCTCATTATAATGCACTCCGTCTATGCATTCTTCACTGGGCTCACAAGCCATCTCTTCAGAGGGTACAAACATACAAATATTATCATACATAAACTAAGACAGGAGTAGGCCATTTGGCCTTTCAATTCTGTTCCATCATTAAATAAAATCCTGACTCCAGGATGACATGTTGCCTCCCAGTGCCAGGGTCGGGGATGTCAGTGAGTGACTGAAGGGCATTTAAGACAGAAATTATGGTACACATCGGCACCAACAATATAGGTGGAATGAGGGATGAGGTCCTGCATCAAGAGTTTAGAGAGCTAGGTAGTAGACTAAAGAGCAAGACCCAAAGGTTATAATCTCAGGATTAATCCGGGTGCCACATGCTAGTAAGCACAGAAACAGTGGGATAGAACAGATGAATCCATGGCTCAGGAATTGGTACAAAAGGGAGGGTTTTAGATTCCTGGATCACTGGGAATCATTTCTGGGGAAGTTGGGATCTCTACTAGTGGGGCAGTTTTCACCTGAACAGAAATGAAAACAAAAGCCTTGCAGAAGTGTTGCTATTGGGACAGGAGGAGTTCCGTAGGGGCAGGAGACACAGTGTATTAGTTCAAAAGGGCACAGCATGACTTAGAAAAGGAACCAAGGCAGAGCGAGTTCAGCCATATTGTGTCATGGAGTACAGGGAGTAAGGCAGGCTGGATGACATCTACTTTAATGCCAGGAATAACAGAGATAAGACTGATGAGTTAAGGGTGTGGATTGTTGCATAGAATTGCAATGTTATTGCCATCATGAAGATGTGGTTGAGGGAGGGACAAGACTGGCAACCCAACATTCTGGGGGTATAAGATCTTCAGAGAAAATAAAAGAGAATGCAAAAGTGGATGTGGTGGCACATTATTAGTTAGGGAGTGAGTTACTACAGTAAGGAGTGATCGTATCTTGGAAAAGTTGTCAAACGAGGTTCTGTGGGTAGAGCTTAAGAATAAAAAGGGAGAAGCCACACTTTTAGGAGTGTAATATAGGCCCCCAAATAGTCAACAGCAATTGAGGAGCAGATATGTAGTCAATTCACCCAGGTTTGTAAAAATAATGAGGGCAATTATATGAGAGGATTTCAACCACCCCACTATTAATTGGGACAATCATAGTATAAAGAGTTTAGAGGGTGTAGAAATGTATTCTAGAAAGATATACATTTTATAACAGCATAATACGCAACCCCTTGCACCCTGAGTTTTTAATTTCCATAATTAATTTTGATATGGTACATTATCAAATGCTTTCTGCAAATCTAGGTACAGAACATCCACCAGTTCCTCTTTATTTAGTAATATGTGACATCCTGAAAGAACGCCAATAGATTGGTCAAACATCATTTTCCTTTCATGTTGTCTCTACCTGTTGACCTGGAAATTAATCACTGCACCACTGTAATTTATTTAATACTAGCTTCTAAAATTTTTCTAAAGACAGACGTTAAGCTAATTGGTCTCTTGTTCCCTGCTTTCTGTCTCCGTCCTCTTTTGCATATCACTATCTTCCAATCTACCTTTCTGAATCAATGTAGTGTTGTAAACTTAAAACAAATGCATAATTACCTCACTAAAAACTTCTTCTAAGACCTTGGAATAAAGTTCAACACAAACTGGGCACTTGTCAATTCACAGCCCTAACTGTTAACTTAGTATCATATTTCTGCCAATTATGATTTTCCTAAGCTCCTCCCTCCATCATATTTCCTAATTTAGAGCTGCTCCTTGGAGGTTTCTTTTACCCTTTATAGTGAAGACTGATGCAAAGTTCCTGTTCATTTCATCCACCATTTCCTCATCCTCCATTGTCAACTATCCACCCTCAGCTTCTGTCAGACAAACACATACTTCGTTAAAAGAGATAACAAGGTGTGGAGCTGGATGAACACAGCAGGCCAAGCAGCATCATAGGAGCAGGAAAACATGACATTTCGGGCCTAGACCCTTCTGATGAAGGGCCTAGGCCTGAAACGTCAAGCTTTCCTGCTCCTATGATGCTGCTTGGCCTGCTGTGTTCATCCAGCTCCACACCTTGTTATCTCGGATTCTCCAGCATCTGCAGTACCTATTATCTCTCACATACTTCATTAACCCATTTCTTGTTTAAATATTTATAGAAACACTTATTATCTGTTTTATATTTCTGTATAACTTTTACTTGTACTCTAATTTTACCCTTTTTTTAGTCACTCTTTGCTGTTTATTCTCATATTCTGTTGAATCTCCCGATCTGCATTCCATGTTTGTACAACTACATGCTTTTTCTTCAGTTTGATACTATCTTTAATATTTTAACCATGGACTGTGGGTTCATATCTTGGAACTTGTCTTACTCATTGGAATACATCTCTTCTGTTCCAAAATATCCACTTAAGTGTCTGCCACAACATCTCTATTGACCCATCCTTTAATCCCAATTTTCCATCCATTTTACTCAGCTCTGCTCTTAAGACCCTCATAATTCCCCTTATTTAATTTTTACAAAATAATGTCAGACCAACTTGCCTCTCCTTCAGTCTGAATGTAAAAGCCAATCATATTATGGTTGCTGCTAACTTGGTTCATTATGAGATCACAGAATAGAATCATAGAATCCCTACAGTGTGGAGGCAGACCATTTGGGCCATTGAGTCCATACTGACCCTCTTAAGGGAATCCCACCCGGCCCCACTCTGCTCCCCTATCCCTGTAACCATCATTTCCCATGGTTAATCCATCTCACCTGCACACTTTTGGACTGTGGGAAGAAATAGGAGCACCTGGAGGAAACCCACGCAGACACGGGGAGAATATGCAAACTCTACACAGACAGTCACCTGAGGGTGGAATTGAACCCTGGCGCTGTGAGGCAGCAGTGCTAACCATTGTGCCACCATGCCTCCTAATAGTCATTGACTATTCCTGTCATACTGCATAATACCACATCTAATAAAGCCTTGTCTCTGGTCGGCTCTGCGAGGTGCTGTTCTAAGAAATTATCCTGAAGTCATCTCTTGTGTTTGAGAAGTTAACCTTCCATTAATTCTATTAAGGTCAGCAGAACCTTTATGACACCTGAGAGTACCCAAGACCTGTGAGTATTTATGCCTGGACAGCAGGTGGGCAAGCACCCACATGATCCTTTGGCATTGTGATTGGGCAGTGATGGAATGGAAGCCTTCATGACTGACAATTCCCTGTTTTGGGGTAATGAAGCATGTGGCCACATGTATACATCTAACACACCCAGGGCCTAGGCAGGTGCCTCACTAACTGAGGGCCAGGGATCCATGCTGGGGTTGAGAGCAGGACTACAGTGCTCGAGTCAGGGGGAGACGTCCCTATGCTCAGGTCAGGGGATGGGGTCAGAAGCAGCACTGTGGTGGGTGATTTCAGTCTCTGTTCTTGGTCTCATCTTGAACTTTGGAGAATCAAGCGATGCGTTGAGAATCTCTGTCTGTCTCAGCCTGACTAACATTATCTATGGTGAATGAGATGGAGTAATTTACTCCCCTGGACATTTTTTCTGTCTACCTTTACGCAACAGTGCACTGATGTGTGAGACTTGGTGCAAAGGCCTCTGGCTCGGATTCTGGAATGATTTCAGTTCATAAATGTCCAAAACCATCTTAAGAGCAACAGGCAAAGGGTGGACACCGAAGCAATTTAAACTGAAGTCCACTGCCAGCATTCACAAAGAGACGCCACTGTCTCCTGGAGAGATGCAGTCTGCAAGGACAAGCGCACTCTGAGAGGTCAGAGCAATTTGTACTTTGCCTATAGTCGCTCTGTGAAGGATTGTCATCTCCTACAACAGACTGGCTGCTGTTGTTATCTGTCTTTTGAAGTAGGAAGTCCCTCACCTAGCTGGACCACAGGGCATATCCCATATATACCTTTATTTTAACCTTCTCTTATCATATCAACAGCCAGCATTCGCTACATCCTTCTCAATGGAAGAGCCACTTCCAGAATCCCGGTGGAGATAATGGTCTCTACTCCCTTTGATGGAGTCATCACCCTCCCAAGGTTGCTCTGTATTTGGCCTCAATTCACTCTCACTCTCTCCTTACTTGTAATACCACCTAATTAAAAACTGAAGTAACGAAGTCCACAAAGACTAAAATGGCCACTTTCAGCATCAGACCCTGCTTCTACAGACAGCCATAGTTCATTTGCCAGCATCTACATCAATCTTTCCTTCTTACACCTCCTCATACCTGGCATAAACCACTGCCAATGCTTTTCCCGTGTGACTGCAAAAAAATGGAATGCGCAACATAAAATCGTCTCTCCAACGAGCTCCCAGGGCCTGCTAATCGTGTTTGCTTTCTAATATGGCGTAGCAAGATTCTATTTTTGGTTCCAGTTAAAAAGTGGAAGGGGGGCATTAGATAGCCAACCAACATCAACACGTTATCATTTACGTAAGCACAGTGCCTGCCTAATTTGCGGCCAACTCAGCTCATGGGAAAGTGGAAATCAAGGATTGTCCCTTTAACCTTGACAATTTTATATTTGGCAATTTTCAAGCCACTGTAACTGCTGTTATTAAAAGAAGATAACGAGAGGATAGTCAGCAGACCAAATATAGAGATAACAAGGTGTGGAGCTGGACGATTACAGCAGGCCAGGCAGCACCAGAGGAGCAGGAATGCTGACGTTTCGGGTCGGGGCCCTTCTTCAGAAATGGGGGAGGGGAAGGGGGCTTTGAAATAAAGAGAGAGAGGGAGAGAAGTGGTGATAACAGGTAGGTAGTGGTGGTTGTTTGTCAGTGAGGTTGGAGGATTGGATAGGTGGAAGAGAAGATGGACAGGTCAATGAGGCGGGGATGAGAGGGGGTGCTGGTCCCAGGATGAGGTTGGGAGTGAAAGATTTTGAAGCTAGTAAAGTCCACATTGAGGCCATTGGGTTGTAGGCTTCCAAGACGGAATATGAGGTGCTGTTCCTCCAGATTTCGGGTGGCATCGTTGTGACACTGGAGGAAGCCCAGGATGGACATGTTGTCCAGGGAGTAGGAAGGGGAGTTGAAGTGGTTCATGATTATCGTGAACCAAGTGTAGGTGCTCCACAAAGTGGTCTCCGAGCTTCACTTGGTCTCACCGATGTAGAGGAGGCCACATCGGGAACCGCGGATACAATAGACCACATTAGCGGATATGCAGGTGAACATCTGTTTGATGTGGAAGGTTTTTTTGGGGGCTGGGTTGGGGTGAGGGGGACGGTGTAGGGGCAGGTGTAGCACTTCCTGCGGTTGCAGGGATAAGTGTCGGTGGTGGAGGTAACACTCATTTAAGATTTTGAATGTTAGTTTATTGAAAATCTAAGCCATAAAGGTGTATGGAATATAATAAAGGACAACAATTTATGAAAAAATCCATGCACCAATGTCCATTATCCTAGCGATTCTAGTTCCTGTAATATTGGCTGCTTTGTCTTTATTCTATTTAGATCCACAATCTTCTCAAAGTTACAACCATTTACCCAGGCTTGCTCTTTGCAGAACCTTCAGCAGTCGCCCCCCTCCCTAGATTGGAAGTGATGCTGTAGCACATTGCTGATGGGGAACAAAGAGGGAGAATTCAATTAAAGACAGCAAGCACAACTGAAGGCATATGGGATTTTGAGAACTGCGGGATGTTTAAAAATGCTGAAAGAACATGTATCAAAAGGGTGTAGTTGAATGCATAATTATAACTTTATTACTGTTTGCAATAGAGCCTACCCTTCACTGCACTCCGTTTAACAGAGAAAGTGTAGTTTTGGGCATGAGAGATGTGATGAAGTGGGCAAGGACTCCCTCATAAAATATCCAAGCTCCATGCTAGGGTCTTGACTACAAACTGAGAACATTTTCCTTTTGGCGTTCTATGATGCCGAGACCACTCTATAGTTGCAACTATTGTGGAAAAGGAAAAAACAGGTCTTTTTTTTGCTCCATTAAGCTCAGGATTTTGCTCCTGGAGATGGCAAACGAGGTCCTGCAGCTGGTCCACTCTGACCTGGAGGTGCCTGTGGTCTCCTGCAGATCATGGTTCAGGGACTCTACCTTCTACAAGAAGGCATCTTTCTGTGCCTGAATCCTCAGGAGCCCTGTGGAGGAGGTAATCTACTCATGTGCCCCTCCCCCAAAACAGAAAGACCAACAGCTTGGTCTCAGGCCCTGGAGCATGACTAGACATCTTTGTCATGTAACCATCCATAAGGCCCGAGAACATTTTCCTCTGGGCTCTGTCCGGCCTCCCTCATCCTTCTATCAACAAGAGAGATTACAGCTTATGTTACTGACACTGGGGAGTTACACAGTTCCACACATCATGCGCCATTTGCCGTAGATTTTCTCTGCATTCCTGCAGTGGTTTAACTTTACATTGTCAAACTTCGAGCATCTACCCTGGTCACATCAATGACCTCCAAAGCCTTATTCATTTGTGTGATTCTTCTCAGACCAGGAGTTTAGTCAGTACCCTCTGACTCCACAGCGCCATCCCAGATGGGATGCTTCAGTAGCCTGTACTTTAACTCTTCCTGTCCTTATCGTTCCATGGCACTCTGGAGACTGGATACAACAGGATTACAATCAATAAGCTCATGATCGATGCACACTGCAACGCTGAATGCTCAGACTTACTGATTTGTGCGTGTTCCACACACATATCCCCCAAAATCTTATTCCTCTGACTGGATCCATCAAACAATGGGCACTCTGCCAGGATTGTGGGATTGGCCTTTAGGTTTTTTGATGTCCTCCCAAGTGGACTCAGTTCTGAATACCCCCTTGTCATTGAGAAATCTGACACACATGTGCTTTGTAACTAAAGTCATTGTGTCTGAAGGAGGTAAAATATGAGAATACTGTTGTTGCAACTGACTGGCCATTCCAATTGAGAAAGGTTTAAACCCCAGCTTTGTGAGTATCCCTTTCTCCCAATGGTTTTGTTGATCATAGAGTTCAATGCCATTATTGTCAAGGAGAAAGGAACACAGGGTTTGTGTATCCAGACTTCTAACTCATATGCACAAAGACATGTAAACTAGCCATCCGTTCAGCATCAAGGGTTGCTGTTGACCAATGGGAATGAGAGCTAGGAAGGAGGGTAAGGTGCTAAAAGGTAGCACCATCTCTTCAGGGTCCCGTGATGGAACAGGAAAATTCATACATCTGCAGGTATCCAGCTTTAATTATGCCTGTAGGCCGGGATAAATGTGAAGAAGTTTGTGCGCACCATTTTTGCACAACACAGCACTTTAACCCAGGAGCGAAAACGTAATGCATTCATTGTAAATTGCTTGAATTCCTTGGGTGTCTGGGTTTGCAAGGTGAAAGGATACAAAAATACAATGGACAAAAGCAATATGTTCTTATATGAAGTGATTACTGCTGATTCTGCTGGTCCTGTCCCCTGAGGGACATCAACCGAATCAAGACAGTGAACCACAAAGGAGGGCAGGCACCCGTATTATCAGGTCTCAAACTTACTCTACCACAGACGCAATAGAAGCTCAATTGTCAAGTATTTGCAAGGTTGAGATAGAGATTTTTAATCAATAAGGAAATGAGATTTGTGGGGAAAAGGCAAGAAATTGGAGTTGAGAATTATCAGCCATAATCTCATTGAATGGTGGAGCAGACACAGTGGACTCTTCCAAATTACGATCTTCCTACTTTGTTACTTCCAGAAGTCGCGTATGTCTGATGAGGGAGTATCACTCAAATCAAACTGTTCAATCATGTTTACAGCATCACAGCAGCTTTGTTCCAGTGTTAGTTATAAGTGAAATGAATGAGTTAGAGTCTAAGGGCAGTGAGACTAAAAGGAAGAACAGACAGAAGGAGGTTACTGAACACAATGGGACTGCTGTATTTGCTATAATGTGAGGAGTACGACAGGTTAGGCAGATGACCTTAGAGCTTGGATTAATGCTTATAGCTGTGATGTTGTATTACTGAGATTTGGATGCGAGAGAGACAAGGCTGATAGCTTAATATTCGGAGATTTAAGTATTTTGGGTGTGAGAGAGAGGGATGTAACGAGGTGGGGAATTGCAGTACACATAGGCGAGAATATCACAACTGCACTTGGAGGGCTCATCCAGCAAGGCAACATGGGTAAAGCTCAGGAAAAGGAAGGGTGCAGAAGGACCAACAGCTTGGTCTCAGGCTGAGGGAAATAGAGGAACAAATCTGTGGACAGATTATGGAAAAATGTGGAAACAACAGCATTGTTGTGGTATGTGATTTCAACTTCCAATATATTGACTAAGATTCCTTTAGCGCCAGGGTCTTAGATGGAGGAGGTAATTTGTTAGGTGCATCCAGGAAGATTTCTTCAAGCAATTTGTAAATAGTCCAACTAAGGAAGGATCCTACTCGACTTAGTATTGGGGAATGACCCCACCCAAGTGATTGAAGTTTCAGTGCAAGATCATGTTGGGAACAGTGACCATAATTCTGTAAGTTTTAAGTTACTTATGGATAGGGATAAACATAGACCTCGGGTGAAAGTACTCAACTGGAGGAAGGCTAACTGCCTCAATATTATGCAGGAATGAGGGAATGTAGACTAACGCAGCTGTTTGAGGATGAATCCACATCTTCCATGTGGGAATCTTTTGAATGCCAGTTGATTGGAGTTCAGGACCAGCATGTTCCTGTGAAAGTGAAGGATGAAAATGGAAACTTTGGATGACAAGAGAAATTGTGAGCTTGGTCAGAATATGGAGGTACATGTAGGGCTTAGGAAACTGAAGACGCAGAGAGTCCTTGAGGAATATAAAGAAAGCGATAAAGAACTTAAACAAGGAGATAGCAGGGCTAAAAGAGGCCTTGGCAAACAGGATTAGGAAAATCCCAAGGATTTTTATATGTTTTTAAAGACCAGTAGGTTAGTGGGGGAAAGAGTATGTCCACTCAAGAACAAAGGAGGAAATTTATTTGTCAAGTTGAAGGATGTGAATGAGGTCTTTAATGAATACTTTGCATTGATATTCACAAAGGAGAAGAACATGGCGGATGAGTCTCAGGACAGGTATATTGATATTCTGGGGCATGCCGGTATAAAAAAGGAACAGGTGTTGGGTGTTTTGATAAGCATTAAGGTAGACAAATCCCAAGGACCTGATGGGATCAATCCCAGAATGGTGAGAGAGGCTAGGGAGGAAATTTCTGGGGCTCTGTGTGAAATCTCTGTATCATCTTACATCACAGGTGGGCTGCCAGATGATTGGAGAATAGCCAATGTTGTTCCTTTGTTTAAGAAAGGCAACAGATATAATCCAGGAAATTACAGGTCAGTGAACATTGCACTAGTGGTAGGGAAATTATTGGAGAAGATGCTTAGGGATAGAATTTATTCACATTTGGGAAAATATGAACTCATGAGTGAAGGCAGCATGGCTTTCTGCATTGGGAGGTCGAGTCTCACAAATTTGATTAAGCTTTTTGAGGAAATGACAAAGATGATTGATGAGGACAGAGTGGTGGATGTTGTCTATAAGGATTTTAGCAAGTCCTTTGATGAGGACCCTCATGGCAGGCAGGCACAGAAGGTGAAGTCATATGGAATCCACAGTGAGCTGGTGAGATGAATACAGAACTGGCTCGGTCATAGAAGACAGAAAGCAGAGGTAGTAGGATTTTTTCTGATTGGAGATCTGTGACCAGTTACGTTCCACTGTTGTTTGCAATATACTTAAATGATTTGGAAGGGAATGTAGATGGTCTGATTAGTGAGTTTGTGGATGACAAAACGGTTAGGGGAGCTGCAGATAGTGAAGAAGATTGTCAGAGGATACAACAAGATATAGATAGGGTGGAGACTTAAGTGGAGAAATGGCTGATGGGATTTAATCCAAACAAATATGAGGTGATGAATTTTGAAAGGTCCAATGCAGGGGGAGGTATACAGTAAATGGCAGAACCCTTGGTAGCATTACAGACAGAGAGATCTAGCCATACAGGTCCACAGTTGCCTGAAAGCAGCAACACGACTTGATAAGCTGATCAAGAGGGCATATGGCATGCTTGCCTTCCTTGGTGGGGAAATAGAGTATAAAAAATGGCAAGTCAGGTAGCAGCTGTACAGAAATTTTGTTAGGAATGACATTCGGAATATTGCATACAGTTCTGGTCGCCACACTACCACAAGGATGTGGAGGCTTTGGAGATGGTACAGAAAAGGTTTAGCAGAATGGTGACTGGTTTGGAGGGTACTTACTATGAGGAGAAATTGGAGAAGTCTGTTTGTTTTCAATTGAACTTTGGAGGCTGAGAGGTTACCTGATAGAAATTTACAAAATTGTCAGAGGCATGGATAGTTGGAATCATTTTCCTTGAGTAGAAGTGTCAATTACTAGGGGACAAAGGTTAAGATGAAAGGGGATATCCTTAAAGGAGATGTGAGAGACAAGTTTTTTACACAGAGGGTGGTAAGTGCGTGGAATGCAGAAGAAGTAATAGATGCAGGTAAAATAGTAATGTTTAAGAGGCACTTTGACTGATACAGAAATAGACAGGAAACAGAGGGATACAGACCACATAGAGGCAAAATGTTTTTGCCTAAAAGGCATCATGTTTCAGCACAGCCTTGGGCTGAAGGACCTGTTCCTAGGCTGTACTGTTCTTTTTATTATAGGTAATGGACCAACTGACCCCATAAAACAGGGTGTATGAAAACTGGGGAGTTGTTTTGTTTCTTTAAGACCTGTGTCAGCATCTTGGATAACTGACAGATATTTTGATAGGGCAATAAGATTTGGAAGTAGTTGTATGGCATTACTCCGTGTGATGTTTCTGTTTGCTGGAACAAGCTGCAGGATAGGGTGACTTTTAGGATTCACCTTTATCAATTATTACTAACGTGCTAACTTTGACATCTTCACAGCTCACTCACAGCCAGCCAAATGATTATCAGCATTTGATGTTGTTACCATTGGAGGGTTTGGTGAGGGAGGGTGGGGACGTAGGTCTGGCTGGCATTGCCTATGTCAGTGAATGGAGTGGAATGGATGTAGCTTGGTGACTGACAACTCCCCTTTAATACCATTACCTCTAAAGTCTGGCCTGAACCTATGTGGGTGGAAATAGCCAAGGATCACACTCTTCTTTTAATAGCTTATCGAAAAGTAGCTAAATTTACACAGATCTGTAAGCTATGCCTGTTTCGTGTTAAATCAGCCTGTATAAATGAATATGCAAATATCAAATCCCAGCTCCATGCCTGAGATTAACTCAGTACTTTACCCTCAAAAACCATCTCTGAGAATGCTATCACTGCACAGTGCTGCTGCTGCTTTTACTTTGTTCACTTTGACAGCTACATAATACCGATACTACTGATGAGATGTTTCTTAAGAAAAATCACACCCTGTGACAAAGATTGTTGCGAAAACTCTGCCCCAATTCTATGCTTTTATCAATGGCAATTTCAATGGGGAAGCTCCTGTCTATAGCAGGTCAATTCCACTCTAAACAAAACAGTTCTCTGGGGATTAGCATTTGCATATTCAGATACAGTAGCTCCCAAATGTGCAGATACACTTGCAGCCCTGCAGTTTGATCATTGCGGTTTGATGGCTTTGTTAGCTGCCTCAACTAGTATATTGAAAAGGTCACTTAGTGTGTGTGTGTGTCAGGCTTTCTTTGTCTGGTGGAATGCTGGGAGGCAGAATTCAGCCAACTTCTTTTGCTTTTAAATGTGGGTTTTCTTTACGTTGGATATGTTATTGCTCATGGGCTGGCTGGAACTCAACTCTCAAGTGGCTAATGTTGAGCTTTCATATCATCTGTCATTTTTAAACACCTCTCCTGTTTCTTGCTGAGCCAAGACATAATGCATTAGCCTTCACAGTTAGCTTGTAACGTGGAATATGTTCTTGCTAAGGATCAGCAACTGTAGATGCCTCCAGTCACTGATGACTGGTTTAACTAAATTTTTCAAAGGATGCCAAGCAGCAGTAATCATTTTGGTAACGTGAAAGCATTAACTCATTTTTTGTCTCTCTAAAGATGCTGTCTGACCTGTTGATTTTTGCCAGCATTCTCTGTTTTTATTTCAGATTTCTAGCATCCACCATATTTTGCTTTTTCACTCTTTTCTTACTGGCAAACTCAAGGCAATCAATTTCATAGTGCCTCTGTGGTTCTGAGACCTGTAACAGATAGAAATACCCCCAGATAAACTGTAAGCAGTTCTACTCAGTGTGTGATCATCAGGATATAATGTAGATGATACCAGGTTCTACCTAACTTTAGTCTATCCAACATTCCACCATTGTTGCCCATGGCTGCTGACATCTCTGCATTCGCTATCTATTACTGTGGAGCAGAGGGCAATGATTCTCATGCTTTTATCAGTTAACTTTGAGAACATTATTGACATATTGATGCAGCAGTTCTGTTGTTCAGGACAGTCCTGCAGTACAGTCTGGGAAAAGTCTTTAGGATCAAAGTAGCCTGCTATATCTTCTCTGGTCTTTGAGAATTGGAAATACTTTGGAAGATAGAAGTGATAGAGCAGAGGAGCAGGACGGCTCACCAGATGTCAAGGCCGATAGACAGGAAACATACAGAGCACCACTGGCCTGTGAAATTGATAGCATTTGCCATCATTGCTCTGTGAAACTGACAATGACTTCCAGCATACACACAAGTGCAGTTAA
>JAHRHZ010000019.1:49959829-49972028 GCA_024137785.1 Ginglymostoma cirratum | reverse complement strand
GCCCGAAACGTCAAGTTTTCCTGCTCCTATGATGCTACTTGACCTGCTGTGTTCATCCAGCCCCATGCTTGTTATCTCGGATTCTCCAGCATCTGCAGTACCTTTTATCTCTGATCCACTTTTAAAATTAAGATGTTTCTAAAAAAAATGTTTAGGTGTCATTTCAGCTTTCCTTTCATCCCATGTGTAAATCTTAATCTTGGTTATGCTTTCTGTAAAATTATAAAGAGTAGTGCCCGAAAATACCACTTTGTTACTTCCTGAATTGCTGCATGTGCGAATTCTTCTATGTGATTACTTGCATGTCCTGCTTGATGACATCATTGTTGCTGTACGCCACCAAGCTCCTAAAGCTGGCACGAGGGTTAAATTATTGTCAGGGAAGGTGAAAGAGATGCCATGAATCTCATTTAATATTAGTGGGTTATCAAATCTGCAGCAAATGCTATCAGGGGTATTTCTATCTGTTGGAGGTCTCAGAACAGCAGAAGCACCGTGAATTACACATTGTGCCTTGAGTTTGCCAGTACGAAAAAAGTGAAAGAGGGCAGTAAAATCCAGCACTCATTCTGGAGGTATTCTCCTTACTGTTTACAAAGTTTCAAATCCTTCTGCTCAGCTATCATTGCAGTAAGACATTTGTGATAATTCAAGCTAGCATTCATTGATAAAATCTCTTAAACACGTGGCCCGTTTTACAGAAACCTGACTGCAAGACATCACCCTCCTCCTCTAGCATTCACACTGCCTTCCCATTTTGCACATTCTAGGCATAAATTATCTGGACCAAAAACATTCACCGCATCTCAATGTCTCATTATCATTCTAACTTTTTCCACCGTTGTGTTTGCTGTCTCACAGTAAATCAGTCTGGTGCTTCATGTAAGTGGCTCCCATGAGGCATGACAAGGGCAAGAGGACAGCATGGCATTTACTTTTCCTAATAATAACGTGATCTTTGTAAGCTCAAGTACTAGATGAACTGGCTTCGGGCTGCCGCAGCTCCACTATTTGCTCTGCCTTTGTTCAAATACCCATAAAATAACGGGGAGTGGGAGGAAGGAGCCTGGTGGCTGTGAAACTGAAGCTTTCTGTGGAGAAAATACCAACATGTAAAACTTAGTGCTATGCTCCCCATCTTCAGAATGTTCTGGTACTCTGTCCATTGGCCAGGCCTGTAGTGTAACTAAAAACTGAAAGAACTGTGGATGCTGTAAATCAAGTACTAAAATAGAAGTTGCTGGAAAAACTCAACAGGTCTGGCAGCATCTGTGAAGGCAAAAACAGAGTTAATGTTTCAGGCCCAGTGACCCTTCCTCAGGATAGTGTAATTGACAGATGCCTGGCATTCAATGCTATCCTCCTTGTTTGAACCCCTTGGTCTGTAAGTCTTACTCCAGAGGCAACCATGCAGTAGCCAGTTTTCCAGCAGCCTGCAGCACTCACAAGAGAACTCAAACCTGACAAGAAAGCGTCAGATGTGAAGAGCTGTTGAGACGATGCCTTGGACCCTGCCACAATCCCAGAGACCTCAGCAAGCTGAAAAAAAAATTAACAGAACTCTAAGGGAGTAAAAAATCATGCTGAGTCTAAGAAGGATGGTTACATAGGGACACATAGGATACGCAGCTCAGAAACATTCCAATCGGTACAACTAGTCCATGCCAGTGTTTAATGCTTCACTTCATCCCGCTATTTCTTGTTTTAATGTACCATTGTAACCCTCTATTCCATTCTGCTGCTATTCCAGTCTATTCCTTTCAACACATTTCAACCACTTCCTTTGATAGTAAGTTCTACGTTTTCACCATTCTTTAAGTTTCAAGTTTCTTCTGAATTCCTTATTGGATTTCTTGGTGACTATCTTATATTGATGACCTCTGAAGTACTGGGTCACATTCAGATCACAACCAACCACTATGATTGTCATTGGATGCTGTTTTTTGGATTCAGAGTATTAATTGAAAAAAAAAATTTGGTTTCAGAGTGATAGTGTACACTGCTGCTGCATAAGTATGTTAGAATTTACTTTAAATCACAAATGTATGGTCATGTTTTGGACTAAACTTGTTTTTACTGCCAGTAATGATGCAGCTCAACTGTTCTGTGCATGTGGACATGAGTTAGTGCATTCCAATAATTTAAATTTTCTAACAACTTCTCCTATAAAAACTATAGCCTGAATCTTCCAAAGAACAGCAATCTGCTCCACAGCTGAGTTCCTGGCCAATTCTTCCGAGATCAGTTTCTTTAGAATTACAGGGTGTACCCCAAATGAAACCACTTATTTGTAGCACTGGATTACTGGGGATAAGCCAAGCCATGCTTTATTGCATTAAGGCTTTAGCTGCTGTATTCTGCTAAGTTTATTCAGTAACGGGTGTGTATGAGTCATTGTGTAAGGGATAGAGTGGGTAAGGGGGGACAGGCTGATGCTGTGGAGACAAGGAATTGCCCATTGGAAGTTCAGACCTCATGGGCAGTTTCCAGAGTCAGTATGCCAGGACTTGCAAGGAATAATAAAGTACAATTTGGGTTTTACATCCAATCCCTGACTGACTGTCTGGAGATTGGAGGAGCTGAGTTTATATATACACACATATTAAATGCATACACAGTAGCTTTAACATTAAAATGCTTAATTATTGTTCACAAATTGAAATAGGTAAGAATTTGGATAGCCGGCCATATAGAGGGATTAAGAGGCAATAAGGATGTTTGGAGACACGAATTTTAAGGCTTTTAAAAGTGGCCTGAAAACTGGTGGGTATATCGAAGGAGTTGATGTAGATCAGTGCAGAATAGATAGTAAGTGAGTGGGAACTAATATCAGACAGATATGGCTTGCTAAGGTTTTTTTATAAATTGCAGTTTATGAAGGATAGAACCTGTAGGGAGTGCTACCTGGTTTATTGTTCACCACCTCCTGGTTCTTACACTGGGCTTATGTTGTGGAATATGGTGTGGTGGAAAACACAGAAGGCAGATGTTTCAGAGGCAAAGAAAACTCTGATTTTATTGAAAAACAAGCAAACTGAATATGTTTGCAGTAAAACTGGAAAGTGAATATCAAACCAGACTTACTACTGAGACCTGTCTCACAGTTAACCTGGTCCCCCAGTTAAGTCTTGCAGCCAGTGGGTTTAATAGTTACAGTGAGTGGTTATTATCTAATGGCTGACAGCGAGACAGAGAGAGAGAGAGCGAGAGAGAGAGAGATTACTTGTTAACCTGAAGTCCTATCCCACTTCCCTTCCTTGGGGATATCCTATACTATTTGCTCCCAAACCCACCTTCCCCTATCTTTGACAAGCCAAGCTGGGTTAGAGAATCTCAATGACCTTAGGCTAACCCCTGGAGTGGAACATGATCGCGACTGGCTCTTGTCCATAGTCTCTTGCCATAGCTGAGTCTCCACGGAGGGCCGCGAGTGCCGATAACCATCAGTCTGGTGGTGTCCGCTGATGTAGTTAGGTGCGTTGGACATGACCAATGAGTACCTTGGGTTTCTTTCCGTTCTTGGTGGTCCTAGCGAACGAGCCATTGTCTTGGATGGTGGGGGATGTTGCTGGTGTTGCCCCAGTCGGTGTCTCATGGCTCTGGATGCTTTCGGTCACGTCCAGACGTCGGTTGGAGGTTTGTGGTTTGTTGATGGAGATCAGTGGTTGCAAGGTTTGCTCTCTGTGTGGAGGGTTCACAGGGTCCTTGACTTGGAAACATCAGCGGGAACTTTTCTCTCGATCGGTAAGTCTGACTGATCTCCTTTTCCCTTCCTTGTGGCTTTGGCTCAAGGACACCTTCGTATGCGGGGCCTGCTTCTTGTTCAGACTCTCAAACTCCTCTTGCAATCCGCTTAGACGCACAGAGGACACACCTAGTTCGAATCGGGGCACGTTGCTGGTATGGCGGTGCACAGTGCTGGGATTGGGACCCCCAGTTATGCCCAACTGCAAGGCCCCCTTATCTCCTGCCAAAGCTGGTTCCGGCCACCAAGCCATTATTCCTCCTCTCGGGACTGAATGAGCTTCCTGATCACTGGAGGAGGTATGAATGGCTTTTCAATTAAGGTGAATGGTTTCAATGGTTTGGAATGTCCAGTATTTCCCTCAGATGTGTATTCGTTAAGCTTGAATAGGGGTGCGAATGTTCTTACATCCAAAGGTGAAACAGGTTTAGTGTAGCACGATGGTGTGGAATGTTCTGTATTTCTGTGCCTGAGCACTGTTTGGAAATTGAGTGGCTTTGTATCTCGGTATACTCCAGAAAGTCTGAAGTTGCTTGTTTCCTGCAGTCTGGCTTCCATTGTTTTAAACTGGGGCGTGAATGGGGGTCTTACTTTAGTTTCTGCAAGCTAACCCCTGTTCCAGACATCTGCCCTTGGATTTGCATATTACCTAATCTGTTCATGCCAGCCTTTTCTTGGTTCAGTTGAGGCCCATGGTTTCTCGAGTCCGAACGTTCAGTGAATTTTAGGTCCAATGTAATCTCCACAAACTTGCATCTTCAGAGGGTTTTAGTCCAGGGTATATCCATAAACCAATGGAGATTTTTGCCCCGCCTTCCAGAGCCCTGAAAAAACAGTTTTGGAATAATTGACTCTATATAAGTGACTAATACATGAATGTGGATTTCAGCGGTGAAGATGCTGAGGGAGATCTTGTAGGGTACAACTTCTTTCACAGTCTGGGTCAACATTATTGTGGGCTGATATTGAGGTTTTTAGGGGAAGGTGTCAAGAGCATTGATGAAAAGGTCCTCACAGCAAACATGTTAAACCTGACGCAGTGCATCTGGATGATATCACAAAGGAAAAGATATGATGCAGCAGGAAAAGGGAACTATCTTAGAGCACACTAATCTCACATTCAAAATTTTAATGAAAATATTTGGCATCTCCTCTGGAGACTCCTTAAGAACTCAATGCTGACAGTGCAAGAATGAGAGAAAAACTATACTTAGAAATGTACTGAGATAGTAGGAACTGCCGATGCTGGAGAATCTGAGATAACAAGGTGTAGAGCTGAATGAACACAGCAGGCCAAGCTGCACCTGAGGAGCTGGAAAGCTGACATTTCGTGTCTAGACCCTTTTTCAGAAATGTACTATCTGCATTAAACTAAATTAGGGCAGAACTTGACAAAATAAACAAACTGCTCAGTTCCAACAAGCAATGAGGAAGGCAACACACCATCACTTCCTTTAGAATCTTTAAGGACTTGCTCACACTGAATTAAAGAGAGTGATTTTCAACAACCTTGGAAATTCACAGGGAAACAATGAAATCTGCCTCTGAGAAGAGGTTCTTGTGAGCACAGGCCTTTCTGCTGATCTGGCAAGAAGTGATTTAGTTTTAGGCTTCAAAGGTTTTCCAGCTTGTCATTTCATTTCTCCTTGCCTTCCTGCTGTGTTCTCACCTGGTTGAGCCTCGCAAGATTCAAATAGGTGGGAAAAAAGACACTTGCTGACCGTCATAGCCAGAATTCCAGCCTGAAGCCTTAATTAATTGAATATTTAAACACTTTAGTGCCTGAGCCAACAGACACACAGAGCACTGCCTGCTTAAAGCCAGTGATACTGAGTGAATGTCTATGCACTTCCAAATCAAGATCGTGTGGGACTTGGAAGGAAACTCACAAGTTTTGGTGTTGCATGCGCCTGTTCTACTTGTCTTTAAGGGTGGCACGAATGCTGGTTTTGAGAGATATTGTCAAAACATCTTGGCAAATTTCTGCAGTGCATCTTGCAGACGTTAAACATCACCACCTCTTGCCAATAAAGGACCATAAGCTGCTGCTTGGATAAATCTATTATCGTCCAAAGATAAAAGAACTGCACTCCTGATAAAATTTTACAACGTTATGCTTTCCCAGCTTGGAACTTGTTGAAACTATAAAGTGCTATGTTAAAAAGAGATCAGTACTTGAACTCTTGTTGAATCATGCAGAGTTGGTCATCTTTAATAAAGTTATATTTTGTAGTTTACAATTTGTGATGGGACTCTATTTCCTTTACAAACCAGTTCTAATAGAAGTTTCAATTAACTAATAGGTAGATGATTGATTAGACTACCTTTAATTGCAGGTGGATAAACAAAATTTGAGGTGTCAAAACTTAGTAGCTCATTTTCAGATGTTTATGATTCTCCAAAAAGGAAGATCAATTTCTGAAAGCAGACATTACCCATTGCATAGCCCTGCTCTTTACAACTAAGGCTCTGTGTGTCAACCCTGAAAAAAGTTGAAAATGGGTATAGAAGACTTTTCTATCAATTCCAATCCAGATGTAAAGAAAAGGACTCCCCACTATAGGCCTAAAAAATGTCTCACATTTCAGAAATTGACTAAAGCAGCTGCGTCTTCATGTCCTGGTGTACATTTTCCATTTGCCTACCCAACTAGTCACTGTGCTTCAAAAATTAATTGTATAAAGCTCTTCAATGTTTTGAAATTGCTGTTACACAAATGCAGTAACTATTTCCCCTAAATACAATGAAGAATGCTCAGTAACCATTTACTAGAAGTAGTTTCAGTGATTGACATGAAAAGGCCAGACTGGGCCAATGGGTTTCCAAAGACTAAACTGCATTTTGCAATCACCCAACTCCCCAATATTACCTGCGCTGCCTTTTCTAAATCAAATGCTAGCTCAAGGACCAAATAACATTGTAAACTCTGAGGCAGACCAGTGAAACCAGACCTATGCTCTGACAGATGGGTGACACAGTGGTTAGCACTGCTGTCTCACAGTGCCCAAGACCCAGGTCTGATTCCAGCCTTGGGCGACTGTGCGTGGAGTTTCCACATTCACCCTGCGTTTGCTTCAGTTGGCTGTGTTGGCTGCTTCGGTTTCTTCCCACAGTCCAAAGAAGTGCGGGTTAGGTGGATTGGATAGTGTTAAATTGCCCATAGTCCCTGGGATGTACATGCTAGTGAATTAGCCATGAGAAATGCGGGGATAGGGTGGGGAGGTGGGTCTGGTTAGGATGCCCCTTGGAGGGTTGGTGCAGACTCAACAGGTTGAATAGCCTCTATCTGTACTGTGGGGAATTGTACAATTCTTTGCACCATCAGTTGAAGGATCAAAGGTGTAAAGGGGGTGGACACGATGTCCATGGAGTAGGCCACTTTGTCTTTGATAGTGTTGTTGGAGATGCACTCATCCAGGCAAATGGAATTCTTCCATCACACTCCTGACTTGTATCTTGTTGGTGGTTGACAATCTAGTGTGAGTCATGCATTACAGAACACACAGTCTGACCTGCTGTTGTATCCACAACATTTCTGTTGTTGGTCCAGTTAAGTTTCTTGATCAGCTGTGCCCACCCCCCGCCATGATGCATGATGCCACACTCAGTCCAATGCTGCTTTAATGACAAGAGGAATCACTCGAACCCTGCTCTTTTGCCTATAGCAGAACGAAGGTCATTTTGCATTCTGGAGCTGAGTTGTCCAAATAAGTCCAAATCGAACATTAGTGAACCATTCATTGCTGAGCCACGAACAGAGAGGAGATCAAAGAAAATTTACATTTTCTAATTCCCCCAAAATTAAAACTAATTGTACTTTCAGACTCAAAATGGAGCAGTTTAATCATGTACATTTTTTTCATGTAGCTTGTAGACCATGCTGTTTAACACTGAACTGGAGTATGACATTGAATGTGAAGTCTCTCATTATACCATTTTAAAGAATCCAATAACTCAATAAACCAGTGAATTAACTATTTACATCCCATTAAAAAGACATTTTATCACAAATCAACTGAAACATATCAGAATTTTATTTTGGGGGATATGATGCACTCCAGCCCCTTGGTGCCCATGTTTGTGGAAGCACTCTGGATACATATTCACATAAGAATTACTTCCCAAATCCTTACGAATAATTTGCCTGCATAAAATTCTTCTTTCTTTTCAAAATAAATACAACGCCTTTATCAATTTAACTATTCTAATCATTAACCTTTTGAAGATTAACAATTTTATAAATAAACAGACCCCTGAACAGTTTTTTATAGTTTGTTTCCTTTTAAAACATTATTCATTGTATTCGAGGGTGTTGGAATGTTGCGCCTTCACCTTGTGGATTTGACATTTGTTGCTGTCAGTAGTAAGCTGGGAGATGGCACAGGCAGATTTTGCTACTTGCTCGAGGTGTTTAAGGAATCATGCTTCATGTTGCTAATATTATGTCACTTGCTGGTAACCTTGTTGATATCGCACATCTTGTTAGTGATGCTACTAATGTAATCTCAGTCATGCTGCTGTGGTATTGATGATCTTTTCTGCTTGTCTAGCTCAAATGTAAATCAAACTCTGCTATTATGTCATTTAAATAGAAATAAAGAGTCAGTTTTGGGGAAAGAGCAGGACAATAACATTAAGTTGTAATGCTCATTTGGAGAGCCGGTGCAGATATGATGGACTGAAAGGACATCAATCCTATTTTAATTCTATGAATCTGTAAATATCAACACCCTTCCTTCTCATTGGTATTCCAGTGTAAATCTCAATGCTGTATAAGGCCTTAGAGTCTCCATGAACAACTTTTGCTGAGCTCCAGATTTTCATGACTGGTCCCTGTAAATGTATTGTTTATCTTCTTGACAGCTCAGGTAGTAATTCAGTATATTTAGTGTAGTGTTGACTTTCTCCTATCTGTGCATCAATTAATTGTTACCTTACATCCTACTGGTCTTTTGGAGGTGGAAAGGTGCATGGTATCTTGCTTGCTTCTTCAATTCAATAGCTCTTTGGTGATTTCATGTCAGCTTTGAGAGGTGTTGATAATAAGGCGAGGTTTTGGTCTTCCTTTGTCTCTTGGCATTTTGTGAGGATTCTCTTGACAGTCCAGATGTCCCTTTCTACAAACTGTTGTCTCCTTGGGTAACACAGTGATGACCCATTGGGTTCAGTGAATCCCTTCAATTCTCTAGATGTGAACTGGGTGCCATTGTCACATATTACTCTTTCAGGAATTTCTTGCTCAGCAAACAGAGCCTGTACTGCTGAGATGATTGTTGTGGGTCTCAAATCCTCCATCTTTCAAATGAAAGGAATTTTGAGTAGTCATCCATAACAATCTGACATGGCATTCATGATTGAATGTGAATCTGTCCCCATGCTGTACCATGGACTGAGATGCACTTCAGTAGCTATCATTTTCTCTTTCTGCTGCATGTTTCTGTACTTCTGTCATATATTGCATGTAGGCACCATTCTTTTGATGTGTTTGTAGATTCCTATCCAGTACACAGCTGATCTGGTTCTGGATTTACACTTCTTCATTCACATGTGACCTTCCTGTATCTGCTGGACAAGTTCTTTCTGTATCATTATGGGTATGGTCATTCTGGATTTGGCTAGCAGAGCACCATCTTCCAGTCAAATGCCATTTCTGATCAAGTAGTCCTGCCGCATTATTGACTGCGTTCACTATGTGTTATCTGTCTATGCCAAGATCTATTGCTGAGAGAGCATCTGTTGATCTTCATCTTGCTGGTCTCATCTCTAATTTGACTCCCTTTTGATGGTGTTAGCTCACCAGAGAAGGTATCTTTATACCTAGGATTTTTTAATCTCCTGTTTCTCCTGTTTTGACAACTGAGCTAAGGTATTTACCAGCACCATTTCTCTTTCTGGCTTCATATTTCAATGTTAAATCATAAGTGTAAAGCTTCAAGAGTGACCTTTGCACTCTTGTTGGAATTCTTTGTGGAGACCTGCTTAAGTGAACAATGATCATGCTCCACGATGAACTTTCTCCTACAGGGATATTTATAGAAATTCTCCCATCCCTATCCTACTGCCAATTTTTTTTTTCCCTATGCTGACATATCTGGTCTCAGCTGCTGTTTGAGCTTTGGTGTGAATGCAATTGGCATTCCTTCTCGTACAAAGCTGCTCCCAGTCCTTCTGTGGGACCACCTACTTACACCTTGCAGACTATTTCTTTCAATGGGTTGCAATGTTTGTCATGTGACTCTGACTGTTGACACTTGAAGTCTTCTTTCATCGGCTTTCATAAGTTTACCATGTTTTCTGACAGGTGACGTACGAACAACTTCAGGCACCGTATCAAACCAAGGAAATTTCTCAACTTTGTCTTGTTTCTCTGAAGCTTCCAGCTCAGAGACAGCTGTGACTTTTTCAGGACTCAACATTACTCCGTCAGGTGTGTTCACATTCTGAAGAATGTTCCAGCATTCACAACGCATCTGGCTGCATTTAATTTGATTCCAACTTTCCCGGTTGCCTCTATGGCGACATGTAGATGATTGTGATGACCTTTTGCATCTTCACCATAGATCCTGGATGTTATCAGCTATGACGTGCCCCTGTGTGTCTCATCTACTTGTTGCTGGAACACATCCTGGGTCTCCATAAGATGAGAAGACAGATGCAGGAATTCCTATTGACTAAAGCATGTATTGAACATTATTTTCAGGGCAGATTCCTTGTCAAGCTTCACACTGTGGAAGCCATTTCTGCTTAATCTTGCTGAAAACATTTGTGCCAGTAAGCGCTGGAGGAATATCTTCCAGTGTTGAATTAGTGTAGGAAGTAATTTCTCTTTATTGCTTGATCTCTTGGACCTACGCAAGTCCTTAACCATCCATTTGGCTTCTGTATTGCTGCAATGAAATTTACCCAATCCATAGCCACAGTCTAAAGATGTGCAAGTTATGTCAATTGGCCATGCTAAATTGCCCGTCGTACCAAGGGATGTGTAGGTTAGGTGGATTAGCATTAGCTAATGTGGGGTTACAGGGATAGTGTAGGGGGCTGTGCCTGAGTCTGATGCTTTCAGAGGGTCAGTGTGGACTCAATGGGCCAAATGGCCTCCTTCCACGCTGTAGAGATCCTTTGATTGTATGATTCATAGCACGTGTGACTCTGATGATTACCTTCACTTCTTCCAACTCTTGGAAGCTTTTGAGCTTTCTTTTAAATTCCTGTGGTATTTCGCATGGGAGATTAAAGACTCATTTCTCCTCTGCATGAATAGAGATAATACTCAAAACTCCCTACCATCTCATCAAAACACTTTGAATACATTTGTACTAGATCTTCCTTGATGCTGCTCCGAGGCCGGCGGTCAGTGGATGCACTTCCTTCAGCCCTTAGTGTTGCCTTTTTCACCCTATGGTTTACTGAGAATAGATTGCAATTCCCTACATTCAGCCCATCAATAGTAAAATCATCTGTTTCAGTAACGTACAATGTAAAGCTAACACAATTTAGTTTGCATGCCCTTACATGCCATTAGCCTGAGATTGCTCACTTTCACAGCATTTTTCCTTTTTTTTCAATTTACGCATGGGACATGGACATTGCTGGCTGGGTCAGTATTTAGTGCCTATCCCTAGTTGCCCTTAGGAAGGTGGTAGTGAGCTTTTTTCTTGAACCATTGCAGACATGACCTCTTTTGCTTTTAAATTTTCAACAATGACCTTGTGGTTAGGCTGAGCAGGACAATGTTACTCTCTAATCGGCTATACAGGACATGGATGTTTCAGTTTATTTTCTTTCTCATTTATTCTGTTGTTCTGGGTCTGCCAACTCAGATACCATTTATCAACTTTTTTTATTCTGCTCATTTGTTTTTCTCTTCCCAGCGATTCCACACTCTGCATTTGGTCCAGACGTAGTACAAACTTCTGTCTGGGAGCTCATGTCATCACCTACAGTTCTCCACATTATCCTCTCTGTCTGTTGTGCATTATTCTGGTTCACACCACCAGCCGGGTTTCCTATGTCTTCACTGAATTGAGGGCTAATTACAGCCATAGTGTCATAATGTTGTACACAACATTAACAGAGCCCAAATTGTCTGCACCAACCAGATATCCTAAATTAATCTAGTCCCATTTGCCAGCATTTGGCCCATATCCCACTAAACCCTTCCTATTCATGTACCCATCCAGATGGCTTTTAAATGTTGCGATTATACCAAACTCCACCACTTCCTCTGGCAACTCATTCCATACATACGCTACTCTTGGTGTGAAAAAGGTGCCCCTTTTGTCTCTTTTATATCTTTCTCACCTTAAACATATGCCCAACAAAAACAAAGTTGCTAGAAAAGCTCAGCAGGTCTGGCAGCATCTGTGGAGGAGAAAACAGAGTTAACGTTAACTCTGTTTTCTCCTCCTCACATGCTGCCAGACCTACTGAGCTTTTCCAGCAACTTTGTTTTTG
>JAHRHZ010000019.1:49907077-49959429 GCA_024137785.1 Ginglymostoma cirratum | reverse complement strand
CAAAAACAAAGTTGCTGGAAAAGCTCAGTAGGTCTGGCAGCATGTGAGGAGGAGAAAACAGAGTTAACGTTAACTCTGTTTTCTCCTCCACAGATGCTGCCAGACCTGCTGAGCTTTTCCAGCAACTTTGTTTTTGTTCCTGATTTACAGCATCCGCAGTTCTTTTGGTTTTTAAACAGATGCCCTCTAGGTTTGGACTCCCCCACCCTGGGGAAAAACGACCTTAGCTATTCACCCGATCCATGCCCCATATGACTTTATAAATTTGTTTGGGTAGCCACTGTCTTCAGCAATTTTGTGCCTTCATGTTCTCCAACAGTGTACACAGCCTATCATATTTTGAGTATGCACTCACCAGTAAATTCTGTTTCTTATATCAGGGTGTGTAGAGCCTCAAATGAGTTGATCGAGCATCCTTTCAAATGTATCATTAATTTAGAGTTTCTAGCTGTGTTTTTCAAACGTGTTATGAAGTTATCAACAGCTCACCTGATTCCTGCCTCGGGCCTTGAAATTTGTTGTGGTAGGTTTAATGATTTGACATTGTCAAGAGATGTGCACTGAACTTTTTAAAACAGTTCTGGATTTTTGCTGTCATCTTTATCCAGCTTTCAGCCAGTAAAGAAAAAACCAGCTCATTCTCTGCTATCTACAAATAGTTGTAGCTTTTCTCTTCATTCATTCCTCTTAGAAAGCTACTGAATGTCATTTTGCACTTTTGTTTGAACCTCTCAAAGGCCTCTATCTTATTATCAGCCTCTCAATTCACCATGGCTTGCAGTGATCACTTCATTTTCATCTGATTCACATGTGTTTTCTCTCTCTTTGTCATTAATTTGTGTGGACTTTTCACTTTAATCCAGCATTAAGTTCATTGAAAATGTTTGCACTTTTGCCCAGATCACTGCTGCCATCATGCTATTTTATTCCAGGCTCACGTAAATTAGTAGCAGTGACACTTTGAAGGTGGAGCATTTAGATTTTATGGAGTGCATTTCTTCACATCCTACATGTGACTGGTAGACTGATACATTGCTGCACTGCAATCATGCACTAAAGAACAATGTAGCACTCCAGAATATATTCTTATGGTCCCAGCTCATGTTAGTGCCTGACAAGTCAGATGCCAGAATGAAATCCGGCTTGCTATATTTTTTTTTGATATGCTGGTCATCCACTGAAATATCAGCAAAAACATAAGCAGATTTTAATCAAAAATAAAACAGAAGATTATTACTAAAAAGGAAAAAATAAAATGAAATCATCAAAATAATGTATGATAGATTAGTAGAATTTGATTAACAGCTGAAAATGGTTTTATCAAGAAAAATATGAATTGTAAATCATGCTTTCAAACCTGTGAGTACCCCAGTTTTAAATTGCTGAGCAGAATTTTTTTAAAAAGTCTATCTTCAAATTAAAATGGAGCACTGACATCAGTTCCTTAGCAAATTAATAGAAATCTAATCCTTTCAAAATATACCACTTAGGGTTGGCCAAATTTCTGGTGGGATTCTTACCATAAGACTGAGTGAGATTTTTACTGTATTTTACCGAAGGCACCTCATTAACTGCCTGCCCCAACCCCATCCTGAGTGCCAACGTATCAAACACTGTTCTCCCAGAACTGCTTGCCAATTAGCAGCTATCACCAGAAGACTGGCATCTCTGCCACAATACCATGCTGCACATGGAAAATAGCTGGCATGACTGACACTCTTAGAGTCATGGAGTCACACAACATGGAAACAGATCCTTATGTCCAACATGTCCGTGCAGACCAGGTTTCCCAAACTAAACTAATCTCTCTTGCCTGCATTTGGCCCATATCCCTCTAAACCTTTCATATTCATGTGGTATCCAAATGTCTCTTAAATGTTGTAACTGTACCTGCATCTATCACTTCCTCTGGCAGTTCATTCCACATACAAACCACTATCCGTGTGAAAAGGTCACCCCTCCAAAATCCCTTTTACATCTTTCTCCTCCCACCTTAAAAATATGTCCCCTAGTTTTGAACTCACCCATCCTAGGGAAAAGACCTTTGTTATTCACCTTGTCTATGCTCCTCATGATTTTATAAGCTTCTATAAGGTCATCCCTCAACCTCCTATGCTCCAGTGAAAAAAGTCCCAGCCTATCTAGTCCATCCTTATAACTCAAACTGTCCAGTCCTGGCAACATCCTGGTAAATCTTTTCTGAACCTTCTCTAGTATAATAATATCCTTCCCATAACAGGGTGACCAGAACTGTACGCAATACTCCAGCAGAGGCTTCACCAATGTCCTGTTCAACCTCAAAATGACATCCCAACCACTGTACTCAATGATCTGAGCAATGAAGCCTTCTTAACTATTCTGTCTACCTCTGACGCAACTTTCAAAGATCTATGTACTTGAACCCCCTCGGTGTCTCTGTTCGACAACACCATCCAGGATCCTACTATTAACTATATAAGTCCTGCCCTTGTGTGCATTAGCAAAGTGCAATATTTCATATTTATCCAAATTAAACTCCATCTGCCACTCCTCAACCCAAAGATCCCTTTGTAATCTTAGTAAACCTTTTTCACTCTCAACTAAACCACCAATTCTGGTGTCATCTGCAAACTTACTAACCACACCTCCTAAATTCTCATCTAAATCATTTATATAAATTGCAAACAAAAGTGGACCCAGTACAAATCCCTGTGGAACACTTCTGGTTACAGACCTCCAGTCCGACAAACATCCCTCCACCACCACCCTCTGTCTCCTACTGTTAAGCCAATTTTGTATGCAATTGGCATGCTTTCCCTGAATCCCATGTAATCTAACTCTACTAATTAGTCTGCCATACTCCCATGCAGATGCAATCCCTTTCTTTCACTCTATTCACTGGTTATTCACACGCCACAAACTTTACCTGTCCATCGGTACACCCTGTCTGAAGAACCTCACTGAGTCCAGCTATTCATCCCCCAAAGTCAAGTGTTACCTGTATTTTGTCATTGTCCAGTAGGGTAACATCAAGCATTTGGAGAAGCCCAAAGTTGAGGTTTTAATGGTAGCCAGCAACATGGAGCACAAAGACTAGCCCATTCACGCCCACTATGCAAACTAAATGCTGGCATCTTGGCCTTGACAATCAATAATGGTCTTCTGAACCCTGTAGCGCCACAATGGAAATCGAGCCCTGCTATTCCTGCAGTTATCACAAAGTTACAAATTTTCTCAAGGTACACAAAGTCCCCAACTTACCTGTTGGATAAACCCAGGTTAACAGAAAACGTAGACAAGGTTTCACACAAATGCAAACACATACACACACAAGCAGGTACACAGACCCATACAGATACGCACACACAGACACACACATACACACACACACACAGAGAAACACACACATACACACACACACACATACACATACAGACAAAGACACACACACACACACCCCCACACACACAGAGTCATGAAAACACACACACATAAACAAACACAGACACTCAGACACAGACACAAAACACACACATACAGATACACAAAGACACACTGACACAGGCACATACACATACGTTCCTATCTGTGTGTGCAAAGTATTCCTGCTGCAGCCTTTCAACTCTACTTGCCAATGTGCCTGACAATGCAAGTTTTTGTTTCCCAAGCAGCCTGTGACTGGATTGGAGAAATATCATGGTGGTTGCGAGGGGTTGGTAAATGATGACTGCCAGTATCAGTGGACGGGTGTGTGTGTGGCTGATGTGTGGCTGCCCTGAGATGCTATTTGGTGTTGTTCAACATGAAGGCTCCTCGTAGCCAGTGATGAGTTGAACTTTCCAGGTATTCATTCTGACTAACATGTTGTAGTTTCTCAATATCTAATGTGCTTGGTAAGACAGGAAGTTGAATATTGAGGTGAATCACATCATTAATAGGGTGTTAACAAGCTATAATCACCCTTAATTGGCAAGTCTCTGCTGCCTAGTAAGAAAGTCATCACACTACTTGGAAAAAGCATAAAATGTGGAGTGAGATTGACACTGAGACAGAAATCTGCCACAAAATTCACCATGGCCCATTTTGCTCAGACCCCTGTAAGGTTTTGCCTTAGTTTTCTTGCACCAAAAGATCCAGTTTAATTACTGGAGCCCCTTTCTTGGCCTGTACTTAGGCAAAATTAGCAGAAACTGCTAATGTTGAATCGTTCATCTCGGTGGCATGACCCTAGGGTCCATTTCTAGCCTAATGTTCACAAAAATATCACAAAAGATTGAGGAAGTTTGATTTCCTCTGATCACAATTTGGGCTCAAAGCTTTGTGACCTTTTGCAGCAGTTATACCAATTCAAGACGAATTGCATAGAAAAAGTGGCGAGTGTAGTCCATAGGCTGAGGTGACTTTTCTGCTCATAGCTGGACTTCCCCAACATTGTTCATTTTAAGCTGCAGAGTATTTCAAGTAGATGAGGTGTGACTTTCTGGAAATTGAGGTCCTATTGCGTCAAAAGAAACCCAATTGTATTTTAAAAGAGGACTGACAGTAGAATTGCTGCTGTTTTCCACATGGATTGAAGCAAGTATACATCAAATCTGGAGACACAAGGCACCTTCGAGGTCAATGAAAAACCTTCAGCAGTCAAGCAAGCTGTAGCTAGGCTTCTCCTGACTGCTAAGAAAAGTTGTGATGTGCTTTGGCCTGGACTCCACTTCTCTTTTCCCACAGAACCCACTTAAAATATCACCACATGACCTCCTCTGTGACTTACCCTCTTCCCTGAGTTTCTGGCCTAAATTTCTCCCCCTCCTCCTACCAGCCAGTTGCTACCTTCCATCTAATTCTGGCAGTCAAATCTCTATCAACAAGGCCTGGAAGGTAAAGTCCCAGGGAATCACACCGAGGCCAGCAAATGCATTTCACATTCACTTGGCTGCCTAAAAGTCATTGATTTAAAAACTGACCCCAAGGTTTCAATCAGATTGTCATGAATCAGTTCTGAATCTCTCTGTCATGCTGAATCATAAGTATTATCCTTGTCTACTTCGTCATCTAATACTGGACTTGGCTATAAAGAATATAGGTGATCTTGCTGTAATTAGTCAGGGTGCACACTGGTAAAATTAGATCTAATTTAGATAACAGCAAGCTTTGTTTACCATTGTATGTGGCCTACATTGGTCTCACAGAACAGACAAAGCAAGAAAAATAAGCAGCTATTGAACAGAAATAGAGTTCTCCCTGGGCATGCACGTAGACACATCACAGGATCAGGAACATTCAAGCTGAATAAAAGTATGCCAGAAGTTTTAGATGACAATATTAAGTGTGCATCCACATTATTGTGGAATTCATGGGCATAATCATTTGCAATGATGTTACACTAAGATTGTGTCCTAGTCAGTTACAACATGCACAAAGCTTTAATATGTATATATGTATATCAAAACTGGTCAAAAATAAAGCTGTCTATTACACTGTATTATTTGCCATTAAATATGAAAGCATGTGTAGATTAAAACTCCAAATTGTTACTTCCAGTTAATATGTAAGATGTAGAAAACATTGCTTCTGGTTGTCAGGCAGGAAGTTTTCTGAAGGAAAGTACACTGTTGATGTTAACTGCAAAACACACAAGTTCTAGTTAAAAAATTGAAGCCAAAAGGTTATCCTTCTTATGAAAGAAATGTGCAAGATAAGAGAGTGTCAAGGGAGGATATGAAAGAGTGCTTCCGGGTAACTTGCATACAGGACTGAAAGCCAGCTGCTCCCTCTCAAGATTGAAGAGAAGGATACTAATAGCAGAGGTTATAGGGCACAAGCTTTTTACAACAGAGCTGTTAGCATCAGTCGTATTCATGGCCACTCTGAGACAGTGAAGAACTCAATAATATTCACAGGCTGGTAACTAGGAAGCCTAATCTCAGCCAGATACCCATGACATACAGTGTCACTATACATTCTACTATTTTAGTCGTTTCAATAAAGCTCCCCGAAGAAAATCATGTTTCCAGAATTTTTCAAAAACAAACACCACAGGTTCCCTGGAAATAAGGAGGGAGAAAAATCAATACTTGCCATGTAGGTTGTAGCCAATGGAATAAGGGAATGATTTATGTATGGACGGATGCAGGCTGAATCAGCTGGGACCCTGAGCGGAGAGGTGTGGGGGTGAACTGGACTGCAGTAATTATTTCTAATGGCCACAATTTATTCTGCTGTGATAATCCCCCTCCAGCAGCTAAAGACAGAGCAAAATAGGTTGCAGAATATCATTTGATTTGACTCGAGTCTGCATTCATGAGATTAATGGGGCTACATTAAAATTAACAGCATGAGAAGAGATGGATTCTTGATTTACAGCACACGTCATTCGACCTCTCCTCTCTGTTTGCCCCACCACCTCCTCCCAACCAAAGGCCAGTCAGAGGGACAGCCTCATTCGAAGAGTCCAGTCACCGCTGGAATCAAAGCTCAGCATGTACACTGTGAACACACAGAGGCAAGCATCTTACACAGGAAGAATATAGGAATTGTTCCCAGTGAGAAATTAGCTTGAACTAGGTGACAACTGAAAGAAGAGTGGGGGAAAGAAAGCAATCTTTAACTGTGCAAGGTAATTCTAGTCTATTTATCCATTGTAACTGTGTTAAAATCATGATTTTCCTTTTCAAAATAACTTCTATTTGAAAGTGACTGACATAATGTTGTGGTAAAAGCCACAAGTAACATTTACCTTTTAACTATTTGTTCTGGTTACCTAATAATTCTTCTTGCTCCTTTGGACTGAATGTTTCTGAATAAAAAAATGATGTGCAGTGATGACAACTGTAATTTAATGTAATTATTTTTCTATTCATAAGCATAAATATAGACTATGCATTGTTTTTGTCTATCCTCTGCACCTACGGTGCTGCCCATTCTCATGTGTTAACACTAGATCAGTTTATGAAATTCATCCATGTATCACTTCAGACACTAGCAAGTGCTAATTGATTGCAAATTATTTTCTTTTTTCATCAGACAGTAACTGCTAGTGAGGATGATATTGTTTTTGACGCGTAACCAGATTTCTGATGAAGCCATACTTTATTCTAAGCCAGTCTGTCACTGTGACATGAACAACAATCTTTTCTGTTCCTCTTCAGATCCTATCCAATCTTTGCTCCATTTGGATTACCATAGAGCTCAGCCATTACGGGGCAGAGAGGGATTAAAGAAACAGACTTGGCAACAAGCCCAAGGTAAAAATGATGGAAGGTGAGACCATATTCAGAGAACAGACAATCAGCAAGGCGAAACACTCTAGCTGGGTGAATAGCTAGAGTATAGATTCAAAACTCTGGTGGCCAACAAGCGTAAAGAAGCAATATTGAAGTTTAGTTATACATGGGATGCTGGGCGGTAGGAAAGAACGTATGTTTATATGAAAAACAAATCACCTGTCAAATTCTGTCATCACTTTACAAGTGCTGATAGCATCAGCCAAGAAAGAGAGTCTCTAATTTGTGTCAACTTTCTTTCTGTGGGCCACTGCTGCAGACTAATTTCAATTCACCCAGCTTACTTCACTTGCAGACTTTCAATCAATTTGACATTATTAATGATGATCACTTTCAGGCCACTCTTCTGCTTGACAATGCTGAGACTGCAGTAGTATTGCAGTGTGCCAGCAGAATGCTTCTCTCTAGATAATCCTGCAGTCATGTCCCTGCTCCCTTCTTCAGTCAGTTTAGGTTAACAACTGGGCAAATAGTTATACTGTGGTCAGCAATTAATTCTTGATTGTCTTTGTGAACCTTAGTTTGGGTGTTCTGGAACCGAAAAAAAAATTATCTTATTATCTTTGGAAGTGAAGTCATACAAAACGCTCCAATGTAGGGTTAGCTTTCTGAATACTGAGTTTCCTTTGTATTTTGAACCGCACAAATATAATTATTTTGCTTAAATTGATAGCACTTCAAATTGTAAACTGTTCGTATGCAATAGTTTGCTACTCCTCATTTGATTTTTTAAAAATTCTTACTTATCAAAGATTAAAAGCTCATGGAAAGCATAATAAAACATAACAGCTGATGTTCTCAAACATCTTACATCGAGAAGAAGGCACCATCGAAAAGATACGATATTATAACCTGTCCGGTGCTTTTCAAATCACAATTTATAGAGAAGATTTCAAATGGTTTTTCTTCTAAAAGAGTTCACTTCAATTCAGTTTTACCCTATCAGATTTGGTACAAGGAGCTGTTTCCTTTTTTGTTATTTGCATTCGCATTAGGAAATAAAAGTTTAATTAACTAGAAGTTCAACTGTTACTCACACCATCACCATCATTGGAGGAGTGGCTACAGAGGATTAGTTTTGAATTAGATTAGGATTTCTATTTTAGAACTCATTCCAGTGGCTTGAGATTACTCTAAAGTTCACAAAGTGATCGAAAATACACAAATGGTGTCTAAGGTCACATGTGAGCTCATAATTTTCTCTCTATTTCACAGCCAAAGCACAATGTTTGATTTCCTACCTGACCTTTTAGATGACTGTAACTCATTGTCATTGTAAAGGGTTTAACTGGTATCATTTGGGTACAAATAAAGTGTCATATCAAAATACCTACTATAAGGTGCCAGGTATAAGTGTCAGCCATCAAATAACAGTAAGAAAAAGTATAAATGAAGGCTCCAGCAGCAACGGCGGGATAAGTGATAATGGAGAAGAGCATTGATCTAAAACAGCCAGAGAGTCATGTTGGCACAAAAGAACGCCATGCAGTCCATTGAGTCCATGCCAGCTCTCTTATAGAGCAATCCTATTTCTGTAGGGCCATTCCCCTGCTCTGTTTATGTAGGCATGCAACTAATTTAAGTGATGGGCTGAATATGTGATATATGAGCTCAACCCAGTGCTTACCGATAAGGCAGTTAATCCTCAAGCACCACATTTATTTATGGCAATGACATTTTATATTTATTTAATATCTAAACCAATAAAGCAAGGCACTTTGTAGAAACATTGCAAAGTATAATATGACACAAAAGCACAAAAGGACACATTGGGACGGATGACTAAAACGTTAGTCAAACAGGTAATTTTTACTGATGGTTTAAGAGAAGGAACGTGGGGCAAAGAAGTGGACAGGTACAAGGAAAATATTGCAAAATTTGGGAACTAGGCAACTGAAGACATGGCCATTAACGGTGGAATTCTTAAAACCAAGGCTGTGCAAGATGCCAGAGTTAGAGGAACATTGTTATCTTGTAGAGCTGTGTGGGACTGGAGGAATTATAAAGAAAAGGAGGAATGAGACAATAGATGAGTTTTATAATATGAGGATGAAAATTTTAAAAATAAGCTACTGTTTATGTGAGGAGTCAATGTAGTTTGGTAAGGACAAGGTCAGTCAGGGAATGGGACTTGCTTTGAATTAAGACAATGGGAGCAGACTCTTGGGTGACCTCAAGTTTACAAAGGGTTTAAGGCGGAAGATCAGGTAGGAGTGCATTGAAATAATCAAATCCAGGCATGATGAAGGCATGGATAAGAGTTTCTGGTAGACATAAACAAAGACAGATTTAGGTGATGTGACAGAGGTGGAAGTATTTATTGCACAGATAGGTGGTCAGATGCTCATTTCAGTGTCAAAAATAACACCAAGGTTGTGAATCAACTAGTTTTATCTCAGACTATTACCGGGGAGAGGGATGGCATTGGTAGCTAGAAAATGAGGTTTGGAGCAGGAATTGAAAGCAACAGCTTCAGCCTGATATTTACTTGGAGGAAATTTCTTCATATTTGATAAATAATCAAATAGTTTAACAAGACTGGAGTAACTGAGAGAGGTGGTGGTGAGCTAGAACTGGGTGTCGTTAGCATGATGTAAACTAATGTTGTGCACAGTCACTCTTTGTCATCACTTGGATGCCATTTGTCATTAGGAAAGAGCCGTTTTTGGTACTTTAGGAAGGGCAGAAATCTAACTGGAGGAATTTGAACATGGGATTCTGTGAAGGATATGCACAGATTTGGCAGGACCACATCATCAAGATGTTGGGAAAGAAAGGGAGATTTGCATTCAGACAGTTATTGGAAAGAAAGGTGAAGTAGTGTGTGGATTTTTTTTTGAAGGGACTGGTGATTATGGCATATTTGAAGAAGAAAGGGACAGCACCTGAAGGCAGAAAGCCACTAACAATGAGGTAGTTGGAACTACCGATGCTGGAGTCTGAGATAACAAGGTGTGGAGCTGGATGAACACAGCAAGTCAGGCAGCATCAGAGGAGCAGGAAAGTTGACATTTCAGGTCTGGGCCCTTATTCAGAAATGGGGGAGGGGAAGGGGGATCTGAAATAAATAGAGAGAAGGGGAGGCAATGATAGAAAGTGGATAGAGGAGCAGGTAGGTGATGAGAAGGTGGACAGATCAAGGAGGCGGGGATGAAAATCTCCCCACGCCCGCCCTCAAAAAATCTCCCCACCCCCGACCTCATCCCAAGACCAGCCCATCTCGTCCCTGCCTCCTTGACCTGTCCGTCTTCTCTCCCACCTATTCGCTCCTCCCACTTCACTGACCAACCCCCATCCCAACTCCCTACCTACACTCACCTGTACTGGCTTCATCCCGCCTCCTTGACCTGTCCGTCTTCTCTCCACCTATCTGCACCTCTGTCCACCTTCTATCATCTCCTCCCCCTCACTCTCTTTATTTCAGAGCCCCCTTCCTGAACCCCATTTCTGAAGAAGGGTCCGGACCCGAAAGGTCAACATTCCTGCTCCTGTGATGCTGACAGGCCAGCTGTGTTCATCTAGCTCCACACCTTGTTATCTGAGCCACTGACAATATTGGCTAAAATGGGATGGTGAAGAGAAGTTGGTAGTTAAGAGTTAGTGGGAGTAGAGTCCCATGGGTATTGGAATGGGGGTTCTTGGACAACCCTGAGCTTGGGCGTGGTATAAAGGAGATCAGAAAACTAATTCAGGACGTAGGGCTTTTGAAAGGGTCTGGCCTGATGGGCGAGTGGGAGGAAGTAAAGTAACTAAGGCAACTGGTCAGATGGTCATTGTCTTGGTGACTGTGTACATTGCTCTTTTATTAGAACTGAGGGATAGGAAGGGGAGTTTAAGAAGATGGTTTATAGTGCAATAAAGAAGCATGAACTTATCTTTGTTTTCCAGGATGGCCCTGGAATAGTGAAGAGTTTTGGAAAACGTGTTTGCATCCCTTGGACTTAAGGGAGCAGAGATGAGGGCTGTGCCAGGAGTTGTAGCCTGGGTGAGAGAGCATATTGTTTGCTTACGGACTAGGCCAAAATGTAGAGCCATCAAAAATGTAGAGGCAAGTATGATTTTGAGCGAATTACTAGATGTGGACTGATGTGCTGGTCAGATGGCAAAAGTTAAACGCTCAGATTTTGAAAGGGCAAGTTACTTGGAAGACAGTTTTTCTCAAGTGTAGATGCAGGAACAGTAGTTTTGTTGGGGGAAAGAAGAATACAACGAAGTGATTGGGGATTAATTTATCTCTAAATGATAGGTTGGGGCTCGAACATACAACAGGAGGTAGGGAGTCAATGCTGTCACTGACATTATGGGTTAGAAAGTTTACATGGAGGAACATATTTGGGAACCACAAGCGATTAGTGAACTGTGAGGGCAAAAAGGATGATGAGTTGAGATGGTGATTGAAATCATCAAAGATGAGAAGTTGTTAAGTGTAAAGATTGAGAAAGGAAGGCAACTTCAGAGACTGGTAGTGAATGAGGATTTTGAATGAGAAATGAGAGAGTCATATGAAGTGATATGCTTGAAGCAAGGGCCAACAGATTGTAGGGCCTGAAAGTCAGGTCATTGTGTGCTTTGGTAATAAGCTGAGATAAGCAAATATTGGGTGATATCACCAGGTTGGGATACGTTATTAAGGGAAATGCTGTCATAATCCCCCAACCAGGTTATGACCAAGGCCATGAAGGACTTATCCTCATGGCCACCTTTGTGTGCGGCTGTATCAAGCTGTGCAGAGACCCTTGAGACACAAACACCAAGTGTCACTACTTACTAGGGTTCTGCTTGTCCCCAGTCTTATGAAGGGTGAGTCTAGTCTCGGAACTGCAGAACAGTATGTGTAGTCGGATCCATTTCTGTACCACTTGTCCTTCATGGAAAAATTTGCAAAGGAAAACACGTTTGACCACAAGTCCATCAGGAAGTGATCAGGATGCCAATTCCTCAAAATCCCTGCGGGGAACGGAGAGGGTGGATCTTGTCAGGTTGTTCCCTGAGCAGGCTGTAAAAGTCAGATGGCAGAATGCCTCATCAGAATTTTCTAAACAGCACCAAGATATCACTGGGCTGGTGGTGAGAAGGGCACAGCCTGGCAGAACCTTCATGTATGCCTGGTCTCTGTGCACTATCACATGCTGCCCTTGAAGCAGCTGCAATGGTGAAGAGACTGCCACTCATCTCCTTCTGGGATGTGCCTTTGCAAAGGAAGCCTGGAGAAAGGTGCAGTAGTTTGTGTCAAGTTTTGTCCTCAGCACTTCGTGACACAGGACTCTGTGTGCTACAGTCTGTTCCCCGGGCTGCATGCTGAGACAAACTTTGACTGCTCCTGGACGACCGACAACTCTGCGAAATATCCTCTCATCTGCCTGAAACTTGCTGGTCTTCCAGAACAATGGGCTAACCTCGACTGAGTGTTGCAGACTGGCACATTCCAGTGTCCAGGGCCACGCGATGAGGGACACAGTAAAGCTTGGGGCAGCTGCTGCCAAGGCGCAGTGGGGAAAGACTACCATCTGCTGAAGTTTAATGAGGGCCCATTAAGTTTCAAGGTACCTTTGTGGCCTCAATAGGAATGTAAATAGTTTCTTTCATGTTGAGAAAATGACTTTTGTTTTGTAACCGAATTGAAGCTGTAACAAGGAATGTCAAAATTCCACCATTATTTTCTGCAAAATATGTATGGGCCTATTTTGTATTTCTGGCATTTACTTATAGGTTATTTACGAATAAAGTGCATAGTTTTGAAATTAAAAGTAAAGTTTTGTAGGGGTGTCCTCACAGTCGGGGTTACGGTGAAGCAACCTGTGAAGGGTGTCCTGACAGTTGGCGTCATGTTGGAGTAGCCTGGGAAAGGTGTGTTGTTTGTGGGAAAAAACAAACAGTCACATCACAAGAAAACCAGAGTGGTCTTACCGTGGAGTAGATTAAAGGGAGAGAGCTGATAAATTAGTAGGTCAAGTAAATTAGCTGTTTGGTAGGTAAAGTCAGGTAAATATTTACAACTTTTATCGTCTATACTTTGTAACGTCATTTTGTGATTTATAGAGTCTCAGTGTCCTGTATCTAATGGGGAACGGGAAAGAAGGGCCCTGGGGAAATTGATATCATTTATATTAAGCACCTTCCAAAAGGTTTAATTTAAAGTTAAGTCATGGCAGGAGAGCTCAAAGCCATGGTGTGCTCCTTCTGCTGTAACTGGGAAACCAGGCATGTGTCCAGTGCCCAGGATCAGTATGCATACAGGATGTGTCTCCAGCTACAGATCCCTGGAAGCCCGGGTTTCAGAGCATTTGGAAACATGGTGGAGCATCCGCAAAGCCGAGAAAATCGTGGATCGCACAAATGGAGAGGGGGTCACACCACAGGCTGAGACGCCATAAGCAGAAAGGGAATGGTTGACCACCAGGCTGACAAGGGGACAAGGCAGGCAGTGCAGGGATCCCCTGTAACCATTCCCCTGAAAACAGATATAATACTTTGGATAATGTCGAGGGGAAAACAGCAACAGCTAAATTCATGGTGCGATCGTGAGCTCTTCTCCACAGGGGAAGAGCAAACAGTGTGGAAACATTATAGTCATAGTGGATTCAATTGTATGGGCAACAGATGGTTATTTCTATGGTCACAAACGAGTCTCTAGGATGGTCTGTTGCCTGGTGGTAGTGTCAAGGATGTCTCAGAATGGCTACAGGACATTTTGAAGGGTGAGGGTGAAGAGCAGCTGTTGTGGACACATTGATACCAACAACATAGGTTAAAAAAAGGGATGAGGTCCTAAAAGCAGAATATGAGAGTTAGGATGCAAGCTGGAAAGATAAAGGTAGTGATCTGAGGATTACTCCCAGTGCCACGTACTAATCAGAGTAGACATTGCAGGCTATGTTCGATGAACACATGGGTAAAGAGACGGTGCGAGGAGAAGGGTTCTGGGGGAGGTGGGACGGGTAAAAACTGGACAAGGTACACTGGGTCAGGAGTGGGACTGATGCCCCACAGGAATGTTTGCTAGAGTGGCTGGGAAGAGTTTAAACTTGGCACACTAGGGGATGGGAACCTATGCAAGGAGTTCAAGGAACGGGAATCAAAGACAAGAACAAAAGAAAGAAAGGGGAATAAGAAAAGGCAGAGGGATCAAAGGCCAGAATCAAACAAGGCCACAGTAAAAGAAAATGGGAATGGGACAAGGAACATTAAAAAGGCAAGCCTTCCAGCTATGTGCCTGAATGCATGGAGCATTCAGAATAAAGTGGATAAATTAATCACACAAATAGATGCAAACAGGTATGGTATTGTTGGGAGTGCAGAATCATGGTTACAGGGTGACCAGGGATGGGAATTGAATATTCGGTGTTTAGGAAGGATAGACAAAAGCCAAATGCAATGGTGCTGCATTACTGGTTAAAGAGTATATAAAAACAATGTGGAAAAAAGATATTAGCTCAAAGTAGAATCTGTATTGATAAAATTGAGAAATTGCAAGGGGCAAAAAGCACTAGCGGAGATGGTATATAGACCATAAATCGGTAGTAGTGATGTTGGGAATGACATTAAACAGGAACATCTGTAATTATGGGTGCCTCTAATCTACATATAGATTAGGTGATTCAAATTAGATACAATACCAGAGAGGAGAAATTCCTATCGCTTGGTTTTCTGGATCAATACATTGAGGAACCAACTAGAGAATAGGTCATCTTAGACTGGGTATTATGCAATGAGAAAGGAATAATTGGTAATGTAGTTGTGAGAGACCCATTGGTGATTAGTGACCATAATATGATAGAAGTTTTCATCATGGTGGAAAGACAGAGCGTTTTTCTGAGTCTAGGTTGCTGAATCTTAATAAGGGATATTACAATGGGATGAGGCCTGAGTTGGCAATGATGAACTGGGAAATGTTACAAAAAAGAATGACAGTGGATAGTCAACAGCAAACATTTAAACAGAGTGGGTAAACTACAAAAATTGTCTATTCCTATCCAGCCCAAGAGTGCAAAGAGAGCAGTGGCTAAAACATGGCTTATGAGAGAAATTATAGATAGTATTAGATGCAAAGAAGAGGCATAAAAATTGGAAAGAAAAAATAATAGACCTGAGGATTGGGAACAGTTTAGAAGTTAGCAAATGAAGATGAAGAGATTGATTAAGAAAAGCAAAACAAAGTACAAGAATAATCTTGTAGGGTACATAAGAACTGACTGTAAAAACACCTATAAGTTTGTAAACAGAAAAAGAAAAGGAACATAGGAACTGACTGTAAAGGCTTCTACATATATGTAAAGAGATAAAGATTGGTGAAAACTAATGTACGCCCCTTACAGTCAGGAATGGGGGAGTTTATAATGGGAAGCAAAGAAATGGCTGATGAACTAAATATACTTCACTTCTGAGATAGTAGGAACTGCAGATGCTGGAGAATCTGAGATAACAAGGTGTAGAGCTGGATGAACACAGCAGCCAAGCAGCATCAGAGGAGCAGGAAAGCTGATGTTTCGGGCCTAGACCCTTCCTGCTCCTCTGATGCTGCTTGGCCTGCTGTGCTCATCCAACTCTACACCTTGATATCTCTATACTTCACTTCTGCCTTCTTTACTAGAGTACTTAGAAAACTGTGGTAGAATCAAATACAGTCAGCATGGATTTACATAAAGAAAGTCATGCTTAATAAAGCTACTGGATTTCTCCAAGGATGCAACTAGTACAAATGCAGATTTTTGTTTAGACTTTGAAGGCACTGTGTACCTTGTGGCTCATATCACACATAGCAATTCTTCATGTTAATATTTTGAAATTTGCCTGGAGCATGTATCTTAAATGAGTCTAATGTGATCCCTACTTGAAACTCACATAGGTACTTCCAGAACTCAGCATGGAAAACCTTGTCAATCTCTGTAACTTAGTGTCATGAAGGCAAATTATAGTATGAATGAAAGAAAGACATATTTCTATAAGTGACTTTTACGACTGCATGAGACCAAAGTGCTTTACAGTCAATAAAGAACTCTCCAATTGTAGCCATTGGTGTAAAGCAGGAAAGGTGAGAGCCAATGTGTGCACTGAAAATTCTACAAAAAAAAGTAATTTGATTATGACCCAATAATCCATTTTTGTGATGACGACTGAGGTAAAATACTTGTAGGACCTTAGGGATAACCCATGGTCCATATATGTGCATTGAAAGAGCAAATGAGGCCCAAAGAGAGTGTCATAGAGTCATACAGCATGGAATCAGACCCTTCGGTCCAACAGTTAAGACATCCATTAAATTCTGAAACCACCGGAGGAACTTGCAAACATATAGTTCTGAGGAAGGGTGACCGGACCCGAAACGTTAACTCTGTTTATCCCTTCACAGATGCTGCCAGACCTGCTGAGCTTCTCCAGCAACTTTGTTTTTATTTTATTGCAAACATACAAATTGATTTTAAAGCTCCAAAAAGGGCAGATGGTCAAATGTTAAAATGTTTAATATCTGAAACCTGAGTCCAACCCACCTCACAATTTATTGGAAGAGGGATAAAGGGCTGGAGCCAGAAGGCAGGTTTCTTATATCTGAAAATTTAATTATTTAATTGAGGTTGTCAGTTTCTAAGACAACCTGCTCTGTAGGTTTCAAATAACCAGTTAGGTTCCTCAGGCTTTCCAAAACCTAACAGTTCATGAGAGGTGGGCACAACTTTAGGAAGGAGCTTAATGCCTTTAAAACATGATTTGTTAGTCAGCAGGAGTGCTACCAACAAAGTGCCCACGGCTTCCACTCAATACCTGTTCCTGCAAATGACCCTGGAGTCTTCCCGATTGTCTGGAAAGAAACTCTGTCAATCAGACCGAATTCCAGGCAAGTAACCTGTCCAGTACATACAGCACACTCTGCAGACTTCCAGCCCTCCCACCCAGATCGATGCCACCCCATCTAAATCCCCTGTCCCTGCATTTACCAGCAAAGAACCAAGATATTACAAAGTGAAAATTGTAATGTGTAAGTCTAGAATTTTAGAGTCAGAACATTTAATGGCCGCTCTGTCTTGAAATTTGATTTCAAGTCTCATTTATATTACTTAGAGAAGGTGTCAATGCCTTAATATGTTGTTGAATATCAGGCTGCTGCTGCTGAAGTACGTCCTTCAAGCAGGAAAGTGGAATTTCAGAGCACTCAATATTCAGTGATTAGTGGGTGGCAGAATGAAAGATTGTGCTGAGTATAAGGGTGAGTTGAAGGGATGTCCAGTCCCCTTGGGGGTGTCTGAGGCCATATGGGGATGGTGATTGGCTGTAAAGACAAGGGTCTTCCCAAGGCTGGGTATCTGGTTTTCTGCCATCATAAAGTCTGTGCGATAGAGGACTGTTCAGAAAGTGAGGGCAGACAAACTCAAAAATCTCAAAGGGGTGGGAAGCACTGAAGAGATAACAGAGGGCAAAGAAAAACTACAAAACCAGCTTTATCTGCAACCTTTATCAGTTACCTGATTTATTTCCCTGTACCAGCATGATTGAAACAAGTGCTCTAGCGTGACATACAGTGGCCAGAACATCTTACTGTGTGCAGAATCACAGATTCTTTTGGTATTATTTTCCTGAGCTTTTATGCAGCTGCTTAGTTTTCACAACAAACATTATGTCACATTTATCACTTTTTAAATCAGCCACCACATCTACAGGCAAAACAGATATTACACTTGACTGTTGAAACTTTTATTATGAGTTCCTACCGGGTTAGTATGATGTAGGATTTTTAAACACATTTTAAAGTGGAATATTGTGTGATTTTTAGCAGAGTATGTTATAGTAAAGCAATGTCTCCTGGTAGTAACCAATGGTCAAAAATCAATATAGGGAAATGGCTTTCTGTTCTGGCTGTGCTTTCCATGTATTTTTGTACATCGACTTTTGGGTTTACCATTAGCAGAGTCTTACATGGTAATGCAGTCCTGATAAGACTATTTGGTCTGCCACGTTTTTGCCAGATCTCTGCACAAGCAACTCAGTTACATCAATTCCCCTGCCTTTTTTCCTACAGTTTCCTTCAAAATCTTTCTCCTCAAAATTATCAAACATCTTTTGGAAAAACGGTGACTCACAAGAAGAAATATTTTTGCAAAATAATATTGCCACTAATAATTGTTTTCATCTGTATGAACATATACAATTGCATTGAAGATGAAAAACTGACACCTGTACAAATGCAGTGCACAACATCATGATTTTTTAGATCTACAAAATAAATCTTAAATTTACAAGTTCGCAAAATATTATAGAATTTATTATGATGCCATAATATCATAAATTATACACTTAGAAACATATAAATTATTTTGATTCAAGTTGAGTAATTATGTTTGCATTTACTGTTGTATTTTATGTAATTTGCCAAAAGAATGCTTATTTTGGATGGATGGATACCATAAGTACACAATTTTGTCATGATCTTATTTAGTGATAGTGTCATGGGTACTCGGTTTAAACTAAGACATGTAAGATTTTGCATTAATCCTAAATAACAGTAGGAAGAGATCCCAATGTAGAAAATGAGACTAAAGACAATTTAAATATGTTGACATATCATTTGTGTCATTGCTCAGAGGGAGCTGAAAATACAAAATATGTTTGTAACAAGCTATGGAGCCCAAAAGATAGTCCTAGTGCAAAGTCATCTGCTTGTCAGGGACTGTATGTCACAGCAGTGCAAAGAGTTGACATTGTATCATAATTCAAGATCATTTCATTGGAGCGTATTTCTGTTCACAGAAAATTTATTGAGCGAATGACCAAGAGACAGGATTTGAGGACCAGCAGTTATGACAAAGTTGTTATTGTCTTTTAAACTGTAGCTCTAAAGAAAGAACAGAGAATGGCAACAATGCTCTATACAATTTGCCAAATTGTAAATAGTAAACAATGTCATGTTAATAATAATCTTCTAATAATCAATCAATTGTTAGGGATTGAATAACCCTGTGGGCCAGTTTATCTAAAACAGTAAAACACGTTATAAGTTATGAAGTAGATATTACAGCAAACTGATTTCTGTATGTGCTGTTGCAAATTCACAGCAGACTAACTGCCAGGCAGAGTCACAACATTGTTTACACACAGCACGTGGGGTCCTCAATGGTGAACTATCAAGGTACACATACAGCAAGCACTAGGGAATATCAATGTCAAAGCATTTTTATCATAAAGCATTAGGATCCATAACAATTAGTGATCTTTAAATATGTTTCATTTTCTGACAGTCCTTTGGCAATGCATTAAATTAAAGCATATTCAGTATCAGGAACACCGGTGTAAGGCTTGTTACATGTTGTTGCTTGAAATTATTCCAAAAAGTAAAGCTTCGAGGCTAATGCCAGCTTGACTAGCACAGTGAACCATTTTGTGTAAGTGGATTGCACACTTGACTATGTGAAAAGTTCAGTGATAACCACATCAGGAAGTTGTAGTTCCCATCTACAGGATCCACCCTCATGTCCTTAAGTGAAAGGCTTGGTCTGGTGCTTGATTGACCTTGTAAAACAGCTCTGAACTCATCTCCTGATGTGAAAACACACCAGGGTATCATGTCTCCTCTGAGCCTTCAATTTCTCCTGCAAAACATGAAAACATGAGGTGGACACCAAACCCGAAGAAAATGACCAGTCCCTAAGAAACTGGCATAAATAACGTGCTCAGTAAAGCTTCAATTACTTTTGGCAATTTCTTTTCTCTGACAACAGCAAAGTAGCATTTAAATAATTACAAGCAGCTATCAGAAAAGAGGAAAGTAACTAAAGACATTTTAACATAAAGATCTGATTGGGAGTAGAAGCTTCTCATGGGAACTAAAGGTCTGGAACTGTGTTTCAGCTCACTTAACACATTATAGGTCATAGCTAGCATATACTTTTACCAGAGGCCTCGTTGAACCCAGTGTGAAACTAGTGTACAAGCTCCGGATTTGGCAGGTGCATGCAGCACATAGTATTCCAGAGCACTGGAATTTCAGTGATTGTGGGAGGTACAACAAGGCACAACATCTCTCTGGGTAACAAGTGTCATAGCATTGTCCTGAGTTTAATGTATTTTTTGAATATTCCATTGGGTATTTAAGCAAATTAGGAATAACAGATTTTGTAATTTTATCACATTTAAAAATATAATGAACATTAAACATACAGCTTTAGTTTACTACATAAATTGCTGTGACTGCTATTACATTTTGATATTTGTTTTCTCAAAAATCTTTTCTTTTTCATTTAGTTTATACCAAACAATAAACTGCTTTATTTCTGTGGACTTAAAACAAGAACTGTTACTAATTTAAACAATTTGAGCGTCGAGGGCAGTAGCTAGGTAGCCATAACCAGCTCATTGTAAAGCTTACAGGAAATGGGATAAGTGCTTTTCTGATGTGGCTTTATTGTTTCATCCTTAAATCAATTTGCGCTGAACTACTATAATATTTCAGCAGAGGAAGAAAAAAAATTGTCTCAAAGCACTTGTGAGCAAGTTATTATGGCCTTTTGCAGTTGAGGTCATGATCATATAATTTTTTTGTGAAAGAAATGATGTATGAGAATTGCTGGATCCTGAAATAAATCTGATTCAGTCCATTCAATTGCACTTAATAGGACCAATTTACCAGCTTCAGTCTTTGTTTTAAGGTTCTATGCACATCAAAATTCCAAACAAAATTTTTCTGAATGCCCAATTTATTTCTGGTATCCTTTTTTCTTTAAACTCTCTTCAATACTCTTCATTTTTCTGCAGGCCATAGCTTTATGCTGGAATATGTGCTGCCATCAGCCCTCCAGTGTCTAATCCAAGTTGTCAGGCAGCTTGGATAAAACTGCACTGTTTCTCTTAGAAGCAGACAACAAGAGAGATTTACATTTAATATAGCATCTTTCACAATCCCTTAAAGTCAAGAATGTACTTTTGAAGTATAGACACTACTGTAATACAGTGATAAGCAGCCAACTTACACATAACAATTCCCCATAAGCATCAATGTGATATTGCAAATCATCAGTTTTAGTACTGTTAGTTAAGCAGTATATATTACAAGGACATCCCAAGGAGAACCACGGCTGCTCAATCTAGTGATGGTTGGTATCAATTTGAGATGCCAAGACATGGTATTGGGGTCTGAGTATTCTGTCCAACACATATCAAAGTACAGCCGAAGTTAGGATGTTATATTTTGTTAGTATGAAATCCTCTCATCTTCACATTCATCAACACGATGCCACTGTTCTCTGTTCATACTTTTCACTGAGAGAATGGCTTTTAATTTGGCTTGGGAGTCATAGGGGAAGGATGGTGAGTATGGAATTCATAGTGGTGGCAGGGGATATGAGGGTACGTAGGTGACATGGGAGTATTGGGGCATGAAAATGGTATGGGCACGTAGAGGAGGGATGGGATGGATATTGATGGCAGTGGGTGTTGGAGCACAGAGGTGTCAGGGAGGATATGGAATGAACCTTGCTGTGCACAAATTAACTGTTGCATTTGTCCACCTAATGACAATGACCACACTTCAGAATTATTTCATTGATTGTGAAACTCATAGGAAAAGTTATCATGTCACAACATTTCACAGCTATGTGAGACATCTAGTCTATAAATTTACAGAATGTACTTCAGACATATGGTTAGAATGTTAAGCAATTGGTAAACAATACACTGGGCCAGTAATTGTCAAATGTTGACATTTTTTGCTTATTAAATGGACAGATCAATTACCAACCCAGTTGCCTCTATTTGACATCAGTCATTCACCTATGCATTTGGTCCCAATTTACATGGATCCTATTTTACAACAGATGTTAAGTCCCTTAATTCTGCACATTAGAAACCTAAAAGTTTTTTAAGGACCCTAACAATAATTTAGCCAGTTATGAGCAGATAATGTATCAGGTCTGCCCTGCCTGAGAACATGCGGTACACCCTACCGATGCTAATTTCAGGAAGTTATGTCTTATGGAGACAGGAATGTACCCCTAGATTCAAAGGAATCTCGATCACTCACCAGTCCTTCCCCAACTCACCTATAACCCATTCTAGTGGTCCTTCCCAAGACTTAAGTACATAACTCAACATTGTTAACTTCACACTTGCTAAATAATTAAATATAATTATTAAATATAATTATATTTATATAATTATATAAATATATTTATATTTAATTTTAATTATATAAATATATAATTAAAATTAAATATAAACTATTTGAAATTTTGATATACGGTTTTTCAAGATAGTTGATGATTCCTAACCAAATTTTTAATAATTAACTCTGCTACATACAATGGATATTTCTACATTTATTTCTTAAGTCCCTTGAATTCCCGTCATTCAAATGAGTTAAGCAGTTAAAGCTGAATAAAAATTATTAAAAGGAAATCTGTTTTCTTTCAGATTGAGTTTCCTTGATGGAATAGGGAAATGGGGATGCTAATACGCCTCTCCTTCTTTCAGTTTTGTCAATGCAGCGTAGATGCCTCTAACTAGTTTAACTGGGTGCAGAACTCTGCCGTGTTGTAGTTTGCTGGACAGTGATACAATTGCCCATTGCTCTTTCATTGTTAAGATCTTGCCTCCCTATGGAACTTTTTCCCTTGCTCTAATGGCTACTATCAACTCCAATCCATCTGAGTATCACAAATTAAAAGGACTCAAACGTCAACCTGGCTCTTTCTTCATTACTGCCCTCTTGTCTCAGTTTCCATAAGATATCGGCAAAGGGATACAAATATGACAAGACAATTGACAAAAAAATGACAGATGGCAGATTATGTAGGAAAATGTGAGGTTGTCAATTTTAAAGGTAAGAAAGGAAAAACAGAAGGTTATTAAATGGAGAAGAATTTCAGAATATTACAGTATAGAGAGATCTGGGTGTCCTCTTACATGGGAAACAAACTTAATAGCAAGACACAATTGAAGAGAACAGTCAGAAGAATGTGTACCTCCAATGTGTAGTATTCACTCAATGTAATTACAATTACACAGCATTTCCATGAGACTCTGCCTGGTTGATGTTCGATATCTATAAGGCTGATTAAAGAAATCTATTTATTAAGAATTTCCATTTCTCTGGGGACCATTAGGCCAGTTCACAATGTTATGACATGGGGACAGCAAATCAAATCAAATCAGTCTTCCTACCTTCATATTCAAACATAATAAAATGAAAACATTCAATGACACTCAAATTGCCCTAATAGTTCCTAGCTAGACATTAAGAACAAAATATATCAGACACCAGTTAATAACAAAAGTTAGCATTTAGTTATTAATACTATAACTTTAGTAGATTGAAACTAAACAATAGCACTGCTGCTTCACAGCACCAGGGACATGGATTCAATTCCACCCTCGATCAGTAGCCTAGGTAGAAGACAGTGAGGCTAGATTATTGAATATTTTCAAGACTGTTTTAACCAGATAGTCATACAGTCAGAAGTCACACGACACCAGGTTATATTCCAACAGGTTTATTTGAAATCACAAGCTTTCAGAGCGCTGCTTCTTCATAATTTCCCCTGACGAAGGAGCTGCACTCCGAAAGCTTGTGATTTCAAACAAACCTATTGGACTTTAACCTGGTGTTGCGTAAGTTTGTCCACATCAGTCCTACTTTGGCACCTCCACATCACAGATATTCATGCAATAAGCAGGCCAAAGGTTATGAGGGAATGAGATCAGCCACCATCTTTTCAAATGGCAGAACACATTGAGAGACCAATTATTTACTCCTGTTCTAATTTCTTGCAATCACTTCCACCTCGAGGTGAAATTAGACTGCTGATCCTCAGTACCTTGCTTATCATTTATTTTAAGGAAAACTATAGTTATATGTTAGTTAGTGGGAAGCAAAATCACTGTGTCAGTATTGGTGCTACACTGTACCTTTCCAAGCAGTCACCATTAAATTTCTAATGAACCAACTATTAAACCATATGATCCAATGACTAGAAATATCAGTTTGAAATGAGTATTAAATTATTTCATTAATGTAAACATCCACTATTTGACTTATCATAACAAAATTAATCTGTACTTTTTACTCAAAATGTTTTCATTTCACATTTATGTTTTCTGCTCAAGCCAAGGGATGGAAAAGTGCAGGTGAATTACTTTATACTTGTGGTGCTCAAGCGTTAATGGGACGGTACTATTAATAAAGCATTCAGCTTTGTTTTGGAACTATTTTAATATTTTTATTTGCTTAAGCATAAAAATTGACTTTGCTCCATTTATATTAGTCTAAATATTATTTGAAGAACATTGCAGTGTTTCTGATGATAAACATGCGTTATTTATGTTAAAAACATTAGCATTACTGCAGGTTGGTAGATGACCCAGTCAAAATGCAATGACACCCCGGTTGCTACAAGAAGCTAAGGTAGAAATAGCAGAAGCATTGCTCATAATGTTTCCAACTTCATTGGAAGAATATCGGAAAACTGATATTGTTCCAATTGGTCAACAGAGGGGAAGAGAGCTAAACACCATAAGTGGAAACCTGTCAATTAAACATTGTCGGCTATAAATTATTAGAAAGTATTATCAGAAATAAAATAAGCTTTCATTTGGGAAAGTACGGTCTCATCAAGAATAGCCTGCATGGATTCATTGAAGGTAAGTTACATCTGAATACCTTCACTGAAATTTTTAACAGAGAAAGTTAATCAAATTACCTAAATACTTATTCAATATATGGACTTCTGGAGACTATTTTGGCACAGTGGTAGTGTTCCTACCTCTAGATCAGGAGGCCTGTGTTCAAGCCCCACCTATTCTGTAGTTACACAATAACATCTCTGAGCAGATTGATTTAGGAAACTGTCTATATGGACTTTTGGAAGGCATTTGCTAAAATACCATATAGGAAGTGGAAGGAAGTTGATTAAAAGGAAAGTTGTCATTAGGTGCAAATTGGCTCAGTGACAAAAACTCATAGATAGTGCATGGATGTTATCCAGAGTAGGAACTGAGTTGCAAGGATGTTCTGAAGTTGCATTTTTCCTTCACTTTTATGAACGAAGCTCAAAGCAAAGTTAGGGAGCGGCAGTATAAGGTTGATAAATGGTACAAAATTTGACAAAATATTTGGTACTGACGAGGATTGTAATGATTAAACTGTTACAAGTGTTCAGACTTGAAAAAAACAAATTAAGACACTGTAAAAACTAAAGGATTATGAGTAAGCTTGATTCTTCTGCAAGCTCAATTTAGTGATAGCGTACATTGAGGTCAGGTTTACTGAAGTGTCTAACACTATGCACTTTCTCCATGATGTCATTAATTACTGCTGTCAAGTGTCCTTCTTGTTGTGTGGCTTGATGTCATTACTGCATATCGACACAGTTCCACTTTGCTACTCACCTTTGGGTTACTTGCCAACTTGCACAGCTGAGACCCAACTTCCATCCCTAAATTTCAAATGAAGTCAAGGTCAAGTAGATGCTGAAGTTTCTTCTCGTATGCTGCCTGACATGAAACAGGATCCATTGTTAGTGATGCCCAACTGGAGTCATATTGGACTCTAAATGCAGCTTGTTTGGAACACCTTTCAGATTATAAATTGAAAGGAAGTGAATAGCATGCTTTCTTGACAATGAAATGGGTGGGGATTTTGTACGTAACTATAATCATGGGCAGATATGTGGCTGTGTGGAAATTGATAAGCAAGTCACATTCTGCAGATATGTTCTGTGATAATGTGATTGGCATTTCAACAGGTTTGAGGATTTTCACTGTTTTATTATTGTTTTGCGGGAATTTGTTTTTATCCCTGGATTTTCAGAGAATGGGACAATCCTAATGTTCTTGTATGTTTTAGCTCCCAATGCATTGACAGATGCTCCTGAACCTTTGAGAGCATCTATATTCAGGCAGCCAATGACCACCATCACAAATGGCTGTTTGCTACGTCTGAAGGACAGCACACAAGTATATTCATGTTCACCTGCCTCAATATGGGCTACTTTCTCTTGCTGTTTTGTCATGTTATCACTCTGTTGGCATCGGCCTGAGTTATTGATTTTGCAAATGAAGAATAAACATGAGCAAAGTTGTTAGGTTAACGACAGATTTAGCACTGTTTCTCTGCAGCAAGAGACTCTGTTTATTAAAGGGAAGCATGGCCACATTGAAAACGTTGTTAGGTTGTTAGGTTAACGACAGATTTAGCACTGTTTCTCTGCAGCAAGGGACTCTGTTTATTAAAGGGAAGCATGGCCACATTGAAAACGTTATGTGGACAAGTTGCAGCTATCTCGGAGCTTATTGTTGATGTTTCGCTGGTAGTTCTCTTGCGCATGAGCAGCAATGATCATCACTGGAGTTTAACACTAACTCAAATGTTGCCTTCTGCAACAGTCTGATAGCATTCTATCTATTCAGAATATTTTTCACAAGACTAGAGACAACTTCAATGGTTGATACTTTTATTTCATGATCAACCTATTTAAGATTACCATACATAGACAGGGTCTCTTAGAAATAAGTGTGTGAGGAATTCAGCTCATTTGTGGAAATGGCTTCTTGCAGACTCACGCTGCAGGCGCAGATCAGTAGCTCTGAGTCAACAGAATGAACACTGCACTTTTCAAAACACTATAGCACTCCCACCTTCCATGTACCTTTCTAATGTGGATTAAATCAAGATGGAGGTAGAAAAGTGGTAGTGTGCCCAGCTGCTACTCTTCCACTCTATTAAATATGCCACTACCACCAAACCTGCCACAGGGAAGATAACAAGATTCTTCCCTAGACGGTGACAGAGAAAATGCTACTGGAAAAAGAACTACTGAAAATGAGAGCAGGTTTATAGACTCATAGAGATATACAGCATGGAAACAGACTGTTCAGTCCGACACATCCATGCCAACCAGATATCCTAAATAAATCTAGTCCCAATTACCAGCATTTGGCTCACATCCTTCTAAACCCTTCCTATTCATATACCCATCCAGATGCCTTTTAATTGTTGTATTTAGACTAGCCTCCACCACTTCCTCTGGCAGCTCATTCCGTACATGCACTACCGTCTGCGTGAAAAAATTACCCCCTTAGATCCCTTTTATATCTTTCCCCTCTCATCTTAAACCTATCCCCTCTAGTTTTGGACTTCCCCACCCTAGGAAAAGACTTTGACTATTCACCCTGTCCATGCTCCTCATGATTTTATAAACCTCTATTAGCCTCTGACACTCCAGAGAAACTGGCCACAGCCTATTCAGCCTCTCCCTACTACTCAAACCCTCCAGCCCTGGCAGCATTCTTGTAAATCTTTTCTGAACTCTTTCAAGTTTCACAGCATTCTCTCTATAGCAGGGAGATCAGAATTGCACACAGTATTCCAAAAGAGGCCTAACCAATATTCTGTACAACCGCAACATGACCTCCCAACTCCAATACTCAATGCACTGACCAATAAAGGCAAGGATACCTTTCAGTGAAGAAGTGCCTTCTTCACTGTCCTATTTCCCTTTCAAGGAACTATGAACCTGAACTCCAAGGTCCCTTTGTTCAGCAACACTCCCGAGGATCTTATCATTAGGTGTATAAATCCTGCCCTGATTTGCCTTTCCAAAATGCAGCACCTCACATTTATCTAAATTAAACTGCATCTGCTACTCTGTAAGTGAAGCCAGTTTTAATATGGAAGGACAAAATGTGACGGCGCAGTCTTGGAGGGCTGAAGGGCCTGTTTCTGTGCTGTATTGCTCTTTGTTCCTTGTTATCTTTGTTCTTTCTTCACTCCTTGGCCCATTGGTCCATCTGATCAAATCCCATTATACACCGAGGTAGCCTTCTTTGCTGTTCACAACACCTCCAATTTTGGTATCATCTGCAAACTTACTAATCATGCCTCCTATGTTCACACCCAAAACATATATATAAAAGATGAAAAGCAGTGGACCCAGCACCAATCCTTGTGGCACACCGCTGGTCAAAGACGTCTAGTCTGAAAAGCAACCCTCCACCACCATCTTCTGCCTTCTACCTTTGAGCCAGTTCTATATCCAATTAGTTAGTTCTCCCTTCATTCTGTGTGATCTAACATTGCTAACCAGGCTACCAGGAGGAACCTTGTTGAACGCCTTACTGAAGTCCATATAGATCACATCCACCACTCTTCATTACTTCTTCAAAAAAATCAATCAAGTTATTGAAACACGCTTTCCCACGCACAAAGCCATGTTGACCATCCCTAATCAGTCCTTGCCTTTCCAAATGCCTGTAAACCCTGTCCCTCAGGATTCCCTCCAACAACTTGCCCACCACTGATATCAGGCTCACCGGTCTATAGTTCCCTGGCTTTTCCTTACCATCTTTCTTAAATAGTGTCACCACATTAGCCATCCTCCAGTCTTCTGGTACTTCACTTGTGGCAATCGATAATACAAATATCTGAGCAAGGGTCCCAGTAATCATTTCCCTAGCTTCAGGTATTCCATGCGCTCTAACCTTGCTAACCAGTCTACCATGAGGAAGCTTGTCGAATGCCTTACTGAAATCCATATAGATCACGTCCGCCACTCTGCCCTCATCAATCATAGAATCCATATAGTGTGGAAACAGGCCATTCAGCCCAACCAGTCCATACTGCCCCTCTGAAGAGCATCCCATACAGTCCCATCATCCTACCCTTTCCTTGTAACCCTATATTTCCCATGGCTAATCCACCTAATTTACATACCCCTGGACACTATGGGTAATATAGCATGGCCAATCCACCTAACCTACACATCTTTGGACTGTGGGAGGAAACAAGAGCACCTGGCGGAAACCCACGCAGACACAGGGAGAATGAGCAAACTCCACACAGACATTCTCCCGAAGGGTGGAATTGAGCCCAGGTCCCTGGGGCAACGGTGCTAATCACTGAGCCACCGTGCCACCGCAATCCCCTACCCTTCTTCAAACAACTCAATCAAATTAATGAGAAACAATATCCTATGTAAACAGCCATGTTGACCATCCCTAATCAGTCCTTGCATTTCTAAATACATGTAAATCCTGTTCCTCAGGATTCCCTCCAACAACTTGCCCACCACTGATATCAGGCTCATCAGCCTATAGTTCCCTAGATTTTCCTTACTGCCTTTCTTAACTAGTGGCACCACATTCGCCAACATCTAGTCTTTTGGCACCTCACCTGGTGCCATCGATGATACAAATATCTGAGCAAGGGGCCCAACAATCGCTTCTCTAGATTCTCATAGAGTTCTAGGGTACCCTGATCAGGTCCTGGGGATTTACCCACCTCTCTCCATTTTAAGACGTTCAGCACCTCCTCATCTGAAATATGGACATTTTTCAATATGTCTTTATTTATTTCCCCATGTTCTCTGTCTCCCATATCCTTCTCTACAGTAAACACTGATGCAAAATACTCATTCAGTATCTCCCCCATCTCTGTGGTTCCACTTGTAGGTGGTCTTGCTAATCTTTAAGGGGCCTTATTCTCTCCCTAGTTATCTTTTTTTCCTTAATGTATTTGTAGAATCCCTTTGGATTCTCCTTTACCCTATTTGCCAAAGCTCTCTCTTGTTGCTTTTATTGCCTCCTGATTTCCCTGTTAAGTATATTCCTATTGCCTTTATACTCTCCTCGGGAATAATTCTATTTCTGCTATCTATACCTGATATATAGTTCTTTCTTATTATTAACCAAAACCTCAATTTCTCTAGTCATCCGGCATTCCCCACGCCTATCGGCCTTGCCCTTCACCCTAACAGGAACATACTGTCACTGAACTCTTGTTATCTCATTTTTGAAAGCTTCCCATTTTCCAGCCATCCCTTTACCTGTGAACATCTGCCACCAATCAACCTTTGAAAGTCCTTGCCTATTACCATCAAAATTGGCCTTCCTCCAATTTAGAACTTCATCTTTTAGATCTAGTCTGTCCTTTTCCATCACTATTTTAATTCAAAGAATTATCAGGGATCTGGAAATTCCTGAAAAGTCTATGGATGCTGATCCTATAAATAATTTTCAAAGGATATTTGAAAAGGGAAGCTTATAGGGACACACCAAAATAACTGAAATGTGGGACTAAATAAAACTGCTGATATAAAGAGCAGCCCCAGTACAGAAAGCCAAATGGACTTTCTATGCTTCAGTTCTGGTTACATTCCACTTTAGTCGATGTGTGAACAAAAACAGTATTGTTTTTAGTTACAGGATTCTTTCTACAACTAGGCATTCTAGACAGTTAAGCTGTTCTACCTAAGTCTGTGTCTGCAAATATTTAAGTGAGTGAGATTACGGCTTCCCATCAATGTATTTACAGGCTGGGGCCTATAAAACTCACCCTGTGACCTTCCCACCATCTCTTCCGTTCCAATCTGAAGAAGGGTCCCAAGCCGAAACGTCAACTTTCCTGCTTCTCTGATGCTGCCTGGCCTGCTGTGTTCCTCCAGCTCCACACTGTGTTACACTTAACTGGTCCTGGATTTCGGAACATAGGGTCTGTGGACCACATGTAGTTCCAGTCCTAGTCTCTTATCCTGCAGGCTCTACTGGGATTATGGAGTCCCATCAGATTGCATCCTGAGAAATGAGGAGCAGAAGTCCCATCTCCAGTCATTTAATGATCCTTGGGCAGTTTGACTTTGGGGTTGCTGTGAGCAATAGAGAAATATACCCCCATTACCATATCAGGTGACAGGGTGGAAAGCCTGAATAACCTCTGCCAAGAAAATAGCGCTTGCTTTGTGTTGCATTTAGAACGTTATTCTGCTTGTTTTCATTTTTGACAATATCCAGATTGGTAACGGTCAGTGCAGTGAGCGTTGTTTAATTCTTAGAAACAACTGGTGGAATTTCATTAGCCATTTATTATTTGAATATTTTCAGATTCATGCAAAAAGTCATGAAATAACTCCACAGAGGCCAGTATCCTGTCACCAAGTTGCTCTTCATTTACACGTGGAGAGTCCTAGACACTGATCCAGCTCTTCGAATGAACGGAACTTCTGACACTCCTGCTCTTATCTGTCAGCCAGGGCTCTCTGACTGGATTTGTTGACTTGGTCCATTCAGGGAACTCATATTCCATGAGGTCGACCTGGCTGACCACATTACAATCATTACATCGCTCCCCCTCTGAGACCAAGAATATAAGCTGGTTCTTTCTCTTGTAGCTCCTCCTGGGGCATTTTAGCACCAGGTCAGGTTCCTCCAACTCTGCCTCTGATACAGACAGTGTGTAACGCACAGTAGCTTGCCTCTTGTGCCCAGACCGTCTCACAAGAAATTGATTCTTCTCTTCAAGCAGCAAAGGCGTTGAGGTGGTAACATCCATCATGTCCATCTCAAATTCCAAAGTATATTCAACGTTTGACAGAGAGGGAGAACCTACAGATTCCAGAACAGTCAGAAAAGTAATCAAGGAGCCGGGCACATTTTGCTCCTGCACCTTTTGCGAGTTTGCAGGGCATTCCAATGAAAGTGGACACCCTCGCAAGCCTGACTGTACTCAGAGAACACCACTTGAGTGAAGGCAATTGCTTAGCCTCATTCAGGACATATCCTGGACAGAGGGACTCTGGGTCAGCCCACAGCAAAACCCCTAAACAAAGCCAAGCCTTGGCCAAATGATTAAAGATTTCTTCAGGTTCCGTGCTGATAAGCCATTGTAGTTGCTGCCACTACGCAGACTCATGGCAGCAAGAGTGTCCCACTGGACCTAAATTGAGTAAGAGAACTCATAGACCAGTGGCCAAGAGATTGCACACCCTGGGTTTGGAACAGTTAAATTGCTTCTCAACTTGCAAATCAGAACCAATAAAAATTAACTTTTGGTTAAATGGTCATCCACTTCTAATGGAGGTCAATACTGGCATGGCCATTTTAGTGATCACAGGACCAGGCTTTTAAAAAAATTCTCTGTGGATTCCAGGTTTTAAATTTGCGCAAGACTTCAGCTAGACTGAGAACCTATACCAGAGAACCTTTGTAGATTAAGAATACAACTTCTGTTTCAGTCTGTTATGAGAAGCAGCTGGTAGTGTTACCACTGATTGTAGTAAAAGGCTCAGGCCCGAGCTTGATGGGTCAAAATTGGTTGAGAAAGATTCACCTAGATTGGATCAACATTTTTCCATTAGAAAATGGCTGCCTGAATGAAGTCCTAATTAATATCAGGAAGTTTTTCCAGGAGGTCTAGGGACTATCATAGGAGCTAAGGACAACTTGCATGTTGACCATGAAGCAATTCCATGACTCAGCAAGGCCCACCCAGTGCTATTCTCCTCCCGAATAAAAGTGGAGGCAGTCATCAGGAAGCTGGAAAGCGAAAGAACTATCAAACCAGTGCAGTTTGCAGAATGGGCAGCACCAGTTGTACCAATTGTGAACCTAACAGGTCAGTTCACCTTTGTGGGGATTTTAAACAAACAGCAAACTGCTTTTCTCGGCTGAATAAATTCCCAATTCCCTGGATAGAGGACTCATATGTAAAGCTGGTAGGGATGCAGTCCTTCACAAAGACTGGACATGAGCCATGAATACTTGCAATTGCAGTTAGATGAGGATTCCCAGAAAAATGCTACAATTAATACATATAAGGGCTTGTACCAATAAAACACTCTGCCATTTGGAGTATTGTCAGTTTGTGCAATTTCTTAGTGGCAATGGAGAACATTTTACAAGTTCTATCCCACGTCACCATTTATCTAGATGATGTGCAAATAACAGGCAACACCAATAAGGAGCATTTAGAGAACTTGGACATAGTCCTTTGATGTTTCTGCCAGGTGGGCATATGCCTTAGAATGGGTAAAGTGTGTGTTCCAGGCACCCCAAGTGACCTACTTTGGCTACAGAGTTGACAAGACTGGGTTACACTCATTGGAAGATAAAGTGAGCTCGATCAATGATGCCCCAGCTCTGACATCTGTATTGGAGCTTAGGTCTTTCTTTGGGCTGATGAATTATTATAGAGAGTTCAGACATAACCTGGCCTCCATCCTGGCACCTTTGCATCAACTCCTAAAAAACGATCAGCCTTGGAAATGGGCACATAGCCAAGTCATAGCTTTCAGGGAAGTGGAGAAACAGCTATCATCCTGTAAGGTGTTGGCACGCTATGATCCCAAGTGAGATCTGGTGTTGACATGCAATGCCTCTCCATACAGCATTGTGAAGTTATTAGCTCATAGGTGGCCCAATACATCCAGAACCTTGGCTAATGCAGAGCAAAAATACATGTGGATAAAGAAGGAAGGTATTGCATTCATGATAACAAGGTGTGGGGCTGGATGAACACAGCAGGCCAAGCAGCATCATAGGAGCAGGAAAGCTTGACGTTTCGGGCCTAGACCCTTCATCAGAAATTCTGATCAGGATTTGATCAGGATAACACACCTTGTTATCTTGGATTCTCCAGCATCTGCAGTACCTTTTATCTCAAGTATTGCATTCATATTTGGAGTCAGGAAGTTCCACCAACACCTTTACAGATGTAAATTTGTTGTAATAATGGACCACAAACCCCTGCTAGGCCTATGTAAAGGGAATCGAACCTCTGACTCTCTTGTTTATATTTGTCAGCCAGGACTTCCTCATTTGACCAGGTTAACAGCCCCAATTAGAGAGCCCATAGTCTATAAGGTTCACTGGCTGACCTACTAATCACTACATGTCAGAATGAAGAGGATTATTCAAATGGTGAAGTTTGCTGGTGTTCTCCCCCCTCGTCCCATACAGCCAGTAAAGAATGTGATCCTACTGATCACAGCAGCCCCTTGACCTTTTAATGCTTGGAGGAGTTTTAATTAGCTAAGGCAGTTCTTGAAGCCTCACTCAGGAGGCTATCCCCCTCAGAGAGCTGTCAATCAATCAGATTGACTGGATGCTCTATAATCTCAGCAGAGTCCTATTGCACCATTGGCCGGGGCTGGGATTGTCAAGCAGTGGCCGAATTTTATCCCCAGAATCTGGGACCAAATATGCATGGGGGAATCCAACAGTTGGGAGAAATGGGGATGGTCAGGGAGGGGCTGGAGGGATTGGGAACATTCATGGTGAGGGCAGGAGGGGGGGAAATACCCACACAGAGGAGACCTTACGAGGTTCACTTGAAGTGGAAAGAGAGGCCCTTGAGTGAGGTGAACCCCATTCCACTTTCCTGAGACTGTGACAGGTCACCTTGTAAATCTGGCCTCTTGCTATAAGCATCAACTCTGGGATCAAGCAGGAAGTAGCTCTTTATTGGCCATGTAAGGACTTCAAGTGGGACCAAGAGTGGGAGACCCGTCCCAATCCTCACCTAAGAACACCATAAAATGGCAGACAGGGCACATTGGGTAGCTGGGTGATGGCAAGGCTGCCTGGGGCATTTCACAGGCCCACTCCCACCAATAGGGGTCCAGATAGTTCTACCCATTTCAGTTTATCACATGCTGGATAAAATCCTGTGTCCTCCCCAATGGTGTGTTTAGTGCTGAGAGGCCATTTAATCAGGTGGAAGAATAGTGAAAGAGAAGCCCACCACTTTCTTACTTCCAGCCTTGTTAAGGCAAAGATGGAAAGGACTGCCTTCCCACCTCACCAGTAATTGAGATCCTTAAATTGGCAATTAATGCCCAACTAAAGGCTTCATCCCATGACAATTGGTATTAACTTAATGGCAGATAAGGAGCTCACCATCTGGGAGTATGACAAGCAAATCCTGGCATGTTTGCTCGTGGGCTCTTGAGGTGGGGGTGTTTCCCTAAATCAAAGTGCCTGATCGAGGGACCTAGCATCAGGAATAGTCGACTAGTCTGAGCCACCTGCTTGCCCTTACTGCCAATCTCTCTATCCTGTGCTCCCCACAGCCTGTCTGCAACACACACCTCTGGCATAGGAACCTCGACCTTGAGTAGGTGTCACGCCAACAGCAGTTACTAGCTCCTCCAGTGGTGCTGTCACTTAGCTGACAGTTCTTTGCAAGCCTGACTGTGCCTGGGGTCCTTAATCCAGACAGTCCCTCCCTTCCACTTCCCAAACTCCTCCTCCACTCTTCTCTTCAGCCTACACCCATTCCCCACCCCCACTCCCGCCAAGACCCCCACCACTGCTGGCCTGTCACGTTCAAGTGCTTACGTGAAATTTAATTCAGCCAGCATTCCCTAGAACAGAAAATAGAGAGATCTCACTGGCCAGATCTCTAGCTGGCAGGAGGGTGGCTTACAAAAGATTCTACTTGTTGTCCAAGCTAATGACACCAGCACAAGCCTACATGTGCAGGCTAAGTAAATGAATCATTACTGGATGTGTTAGCCACTAAAGCTGTAGGTCCACAATGTCATTGTCAGTGCAGTGCAGCTGAAATTAGAACTTCTATTCATGTGTCACAGATGGCAAGTGTAAATATGTGACTTTTTTCATGTCAAAGAAACGAGAAGGTCAGGAATCCAGGTCGTTACATGGGTCAGGTTTGCCGTGCAAAAGCTTGAAGTCCCAATTGTTCTTGAAGTTCTTTTGAACTTTCTGCTTCTACCTCTGGCAAGAAAAAACAGTTCCCTTCCTCTCTGTCCCCACATGTGGAGGTGCAGGCGTTGAACTGGGGTGGATACCTGAAGAAGGACTGAGGCTCCGAAAGCTTGCATTTTCAAATAAACCTGTTGGACTATAACCTGGTGTCGCGTGATTTCTGACTGTATCCCCAGATTTCGATTTTGATCTGTCTCTGTTGATTAGTTGATTGATCAAACGAACAGCAGCTGAAGGGTAATGTTGCTACTGCAATCTCCTTTGTCCAACCAAGGGAAATAAAGCAAACAAGATTGATTTATTTCAAAAATGGACTGCTTTAAATCCCTTGCCAAAGTGGAGCTTTTCATAGACTTGGTAGAGCAGAGAATAACAGTTGAAATGAATTTAGGAGCAACAGGTCATGCTGGACAAATATTGACTTTTTGGGAGCATGTAAATGAAGTGACTCGTGAAGATGTCTCAAAAAAATAATGAATGTTTCCAGAATCAGAGCAAATTAACTAATTAAAATAAAAAGATTTTAACTTGGCTGTGAAGAAGTCTGGAAGTGCCAATTATGATTTTCACCCCTTATAATGCTGTCAATAAACCCCCTTTGAATCCATGCAACATAGAGATTTCTGCTAAAAAACCACCCATAACATGTGAATTGTGGAGCTTTCTCATTTCCTGTGTCTTGTGTAATCTCATAATTGCACCTAGTTTAGTTACTGCTCTGGTTATTAATTTCCAGTGTTTCTGAATGAGCACTCCTCACGAATATATTAGACAACACAAAACAATACTCACATTTCCTTTCCAATGCTGCTGCATGTCCAAAATATGCAACAAGTTGCATCACTGTAATATGTTATATGGGCAATCAGATAAAATATTTTAAATCATGATTTTTTTGTCAGAAGCAAATAATTTACTCCTAGGTGACAAAAATCAAACAGAGTGCAGCATAAATGCATTAATAAAAGTAAGTCTCCAAGGATCTGTGCAGTTATAAGAGCAACAACAAGGAGGTGAACCGTCATCATAATAAACAATTCCAAACTATATCTTGAAAAGATGTGTAGGAACAAAAAACAATGGAAAAAGAGACGGTTGGAAAGAGACTTGACAAAACAGCAGGGAGCCCGTTGTGTAAGTGAGCATATACAACCTTATAGTGCAAAATTATTGCAAGTACCTTAATGTACCTTCTCCCTTCACAGTGCAATTTGTATACCCTGAGTATTGTTTACTCTAAGAATGTGATATATTTTGGCACCAAAAGTCAAAAACTGCACTTGAACAAGACACCAGCACAGACTCTGTAAATGAGAAATGGAGATGATGATTAGATAGGACAAGTACGAGGGGAACACCATGCATCTTTGGTGATGGTTGCTGATATCCACTTATTTAGCATTACGGGCTCAAAAATATGTAAACCTTACCGCAAAATTGTGCCTCAACTTCCTTGTGTTTAAAAGTGACGTTATCTAAAGCTGAAACAAATCAAGCCCTCTGCTTGACCTGCTCTCTGTCTACTAAGTGGATACATCCCTTTGAGAAAAGCTGTCTTGAAATTTTACAGGAAAAATATATAATAGAATCACTTTTATTTCAAATAGCAATGTTTAAAGATGTAATTCAAAGTGCAACTGGAGAAAGCAGTTGGAAAATAAATTGTAGATCGAACACCTTTCCTTTTCCAATGTGCCCTAACGTACATTCTGTGTTTTACAAGCTGCAGGTTATAGGTAATCAATTTAACCTAAACATATTTTGAATTAGTTGGCTTTGTTTTTAATGTTAGGTAAGGAAAATGTTTGTCCAAGCTATAATTGGCATGGAAAATAACAGCTGTTTCGAAGCTGGGAAACTTGGGCATCAAACAGAGGCCTTGAAGATTACAAGTCAATGCAACAGAAGACAGCCTCTAAGCATAAGCCACGCACTGTTGGGAAAGAAAACAGCTGGGTAAATCATAAAATGTATTTCAGTTCTGATAATGAAAGTTGCAAGAATCTATCTGATGTTAAAGTTTAGTCTCTGGGCTAAAATGTAATGCAAATTACCATGGACTAAGACACTGATTGGATTTTCTTTGCTTTTTTAAGAGGTTAGGAAGGGCCCTGGAGCTCGATATTGTTCTTTCTTTAACATTCAGTTAAGCAGCCAAACTAAGAAATGAAGTTTTTAAAACAGTTGTACACTTTTCTAATTTATTGGACCAATAAAATGAGACAGGAAAGGAATGTCAGGATAAGAGGAGGCACTGACATCGCAGTATTGGGAAGATATTGAGACTGCATGGCCCTGAAACCTGGACTACAGAGAACTGAAGAAGTGAGACTAGTGCCAGTGCCATTTGAGCACAAACACAGCATGTGTAAAGTAACCCAAAGCCTTGAGTATGTTTTTAATACAAATGAAGTTCTTGATTGAAGATGTGAGTTGCACCAACAGCTAATTTGTTTTGAGAGGTAAGCTACTGCGGTATTAACAGTTTGGGAATAGCATGCATCTACTCACAGTTTCTAAAGGTTTTTATTAACTTGATTGAACATATGCTATTACAGTGCAGCTAATGAAGTAGAATTTAACCGTAACAAGAAGCCAGTCGCCTGTATTTGTGACTTTATGGGATCAACGCCGTAAAACTTTAAAAATGATGAGGCTTGCATTGATTGCTTTGTAAGATGTGGCAGAATGAACATTGAAAAGGTCAGCAATTTTATCTGAACTCAATAAAATTCTAGTCAATTGCATGGTAATATAGTTCAAATCTAAATCATTGTAATAGCTTTAGTGGTTTCTATAAAAAAAACTCAAGTTTAATCATACAGCATCTCTCTTTGCCATTTAGATCCAGTTCATGGGAAGAATGTGGATAAATTACTCAGACAGTAAAGCAATTTGATCAAAAAAAACTGCTGTGGAGATTTGTGAAGGAGAAATATTATTTCATTAATTTTAGAATTACATGCTATGGTTTTTTCAGTTTCTAGGCACGGCACAGGCTGTTGGTCTAGCAATTAAAGTTTTGCTGTCATATCAAACTAAGCAATAAACAAATTCCAATAGATACTATATCTGAGACCTAGAGAAACATGTGCTATAGCTTCAACAAAAGATTCTCCATCAAAAGCACAGCAAGATAGACCAGGTAACTATCGGCTGGTCCGTGGTGAAGAAGTTTCTAGAAAAACAATGTTCTGAGACAGAGTGAACTGTCACTTGAAAGAACATAAACAATGGATAGCACATTTGTTGAGCTCAGTTGACATTTTTAATAAAATATTGGAGACAGTTGATGAAGGTGGTGCAGCTAATTTTGTGCATATAGACATATAAAGTGCCATATGATCAGCTTGTTAATAAAATTGAAGGAAATTAAAGGAACTAAGGTAGCATGGAAACATTGGCTAGGAGATAGGAAATAGAGAGATGAACAATTGTTTCAGACTCCTCTTTTTAATGTACAATGGGGAGGCAATGGCCTAGCAGTACTGTCAATCAGCGAATAATCTAGGGCCCCAGCTCATGTTCTAGGGACCTGGGTTCAAAGCCCACTGCAACAGATGGTAGAATTCAAATGAACTGAAATTAAGAACATATTGAGAAGTCACATGACACACCTTCTCACTAATGTGTAATAGCTATCCTTACCAAATCTGACCTACATGTGAATCCAGACCCACAGCAATGTTTCACAGATAGTAGGAACTGCAGATGCTGGAGAATCTGAGATAACAAGGTGTAGAGCTGGATGAACACAGCAGGCCAAGCAGCATCAGAGGAGCAGGAAGGCTGACATTTCGGGCCTAGATCCTTCTTCAGAAAAAGGGACTAGGCCGGAAACGTCAGCCTTCCAGATCCTCTGATGGTGCTTGGCCTGCTGCGTTCATCCAGCTCTACACCTTGTTATCCCACAGCAATGTGACTGGCTGTTAACTGCTCTGTGAAATGGCCTTGCAAGTCACTCAGTTCTGTCAAAAACCAACAAATGCCAACTCAGTCAGCGATGCCCACATCCAAGAGTAAAGTAAAATAAAATGACATAGATTTGGGTGAATGAAACATAATTCTGAAGGAATTTAGCATTCTTCAGGTCAGACTGGTGCAATTAGCAGGCCTAAGTGGAAACTTAACGCAGCAGAATTTTGCAGTTGGAGGTAAACATAACAAGAGACAATATAAATTAAATTATAACATTTTGAATGAGGTGCAGAAATGGAAAATCCTAGGCTTTCACATTCTGTGAAGGTAGCAAGGCAGCTTGATAGAACTGCTACTATGATAAGCTTTTATAAATCATAGTTTAGACCTTCACCAAAGTGTCTGAAATTTTAGTTCTTGGTACTTCACTTCAGAAATAATCAAGATCTTGGTGACAGTACAAAGGCCATATATTAGAATAAAACCAAGAATGAGTGAACTCAATCATGTAGTGAAACTAGAGAACCTGAGATTATTCCCCTAGTGCAAATAATTTTTAGGGGAGTTTTAAGCGAAGTTAAAAATCCTGAAGGAATCAGATAGAATCAACAGAAAGAAATCTTTTCCACTGGCAGTGGGATCAGCACCTTGAAGGGACAGATTTAGAATAAATGGCGAATAATGCTGGGAAAGGTTCAATATCTTTTCCTCAGCAAACTGTTATGATCTCAATTGTATTGTTTGAAAAACTGATGGAAGCTGATTCAAATATAATTTTCAAAATAAATTTAAAATGTATATAAAAATGGAAGTCTAAAGAAAAGTCGGGAGACTAATTTCTTTCAGAGAATGGGCACAGTGATGATGCTGAATGACTATACAGTTGGAATAAAATTGACAAACTGCAAAGCTTTAATAGAACATGGTGTTTCACTCAAATAAAAATAGGCTTTTAATGTTGGAGACAAAGGGATAGAGGATTGTAACAGTGTGGCCCATGGGAATTGAGACAATGTGAAGTAAATGCACTTGTGCATCAAATGTGATTGCAACGTATTGCAAAAGACAGCATCTAAATTTATCATCTTCATACATCAGGACACTATCAGAGAGTAAGTGAAATGATTCAAATGTGACAGGTAAATGAGGTAACTTGAGACCCTTAGTCCATGAAATTATCCACAAGGATGATAAAAATCTAAAATGGAGCATAGCTTGTTGAGCTAGTTGGCTGGTAAAACTGCTCTTCAAATGTGAAGACAGTTATTCAAGAAGAACATTGACACAACCAATCAGGCCAATGTGAAAACAGCGATAGGCACAAGGTCCTACAAAATCAAAGTGTTAAAAATGTTTTCAACTCAACAAAATTTGGAAGTCCAAAACTGACCTCGGCAATTGTTCATTAAGATTACTATCTGTGCAACAAAATCATACAATCCCTACAGTGCAGAAACAGGCCCTTCAGCCCAACCCTCAGAGCATCCCACTCAGACCCATCCCCCTATAACCACCTAATCTACACATCCCTTAACACTATGAACAATTTAGCATGGCCAATCCACCTAGCCTGCACATCTTTGGACTGTGGGAGGAAACCGGAGCACCCAGAGGAAACCCATGCAGACAAAGGGAGAATGTGCAAACTCCACACAGACAGTCGCCCGAGGGTGGAATTGAATCCGGGTCCCTGGCACTGTGAGGCAGCGGTGCTAACCACCGAGCCACCGTACCACCCAAAATAATGAATGTGTCTTCAGAAGCTGGTTATTCTGGCTAATAATAAAATAAAGTATTCGTTTTTGTGTCTCATATTTAATAAGAAAATGCTGACATTATTGGTAACAGGTCTGGCAGCATCTGTAGTGAGAAAATTGAATCGGTAAATACAGTAGATAGAGTCAGTATGTATTAGTGATTGGGTCTATAAAAGACAGTGAAATTTCAGTTGGAACATGGTAGGGAGTACTTGGAGCTGGAGACAGTTTTTCAGGAAGACGACTTGGCTGTGAGAGTGAGTTTTGTTTGATCAAAGGCAAGAAATAAAAAGGAAAACAATGAAGATAAAGATGGTAGAAGAGACCAATGGAAATCTCGTCAAGGAGAAAAGCAAAATCTCTTCAGCTTGGGCATTACTGAAAGAGAACTGACAGTGAATTAAATACTAATGCAAAAACAAAATAGTTCATGTGCTGGAATCTTAAAAAGAAAATGTTGGAAATACACAACAGTTTGGCAGTGTCTATAAAGAAAGAAACCATTCATGTTTCAGACCTTGACCTGTTCATGTTTCAGACTTTGACCTTTCATTGAAACTCGGAAAAGTTGGAAGTATAAATTAGTAAAAGTAGTATTGTGCATAATATCAGAAAGTCATTGATTCACATCTATCCATTCAGCCGCAGGTCTTGAACTGTATGAATTATCCTAAACTCCAGAACTAACAGTTATGACCAGACAAGAATCCCTTGAAGCATTTTGAAGGCTTAAAACCTTTAGTAAAATGGAATAACTAATTATGGAAGAGATTACCAATGGTCTCATTACGAAATCTGGAGACATTTTTAAATTTTGGTTATATGAGCACTTCAAGTTTGAATGAATGCTGTTAATGGCCCTTGGAGGCGTGGCAGCCTATCGGAGGCATAGAAATAACCTTCTATTTGAATTCGGGGATGGATCCTTCATCCTAAGCAAATGTTCGGCCATGTTTTTACTCCACTGCCATCATACCAGAAAGCAGGGGCACCAGAAATTCCAAACCAGCAACTTTAATTACTTTGTGCTACCTCCTACCTTTCCTATCATAAGCTCTAGCCGTGCCTATATTTAACAACCCGTATCCCATCTGTACAAAATATCACTTGCCAAATCTCCCCTCCTCCCCATCTTCCTCGTTGGTCCATACTGGCTCTGAGACTGACATTCACATTAAGTGTGAAATCCTCAACTTTGGGTCCTCAGCTGTGAGTGGGCTCAACCTTTGCTATCTCAGCAATTTCCTTTAGCAATCCTATGTCTAACCTATGTCTAATCCTATGTCATAGTGTTCCTGTTCATTCACTATTACACCTCTCTAAATTTAAAAACCTTTCACATCACTTTTCTCTCATTGTATTATTGATCACTCCTCTTAATTTCTCATTTTAAGGCTTGACATCTGTTTGCTTATCTATTCCATTTAGTTTTTTCTTCCCTCTCTACTTTGTACCTTGGTAAATTTTTCACAGTAAAGATTCTAGATGAATACTAATATTTCATGAGATAACAAGGTGTAGAGCTGGATGAACACAGCAGGCCAAGCAGCATCAGAGGAGCAAGAAGTTACCCTCCTCACTCCGGAGCCTTCCTGTTCCTCTGATGTTGCTTGACCTGCTGTGTTCATCCAGCTCTACACCTTGTTACCTCAGATTCTCCAGCATCTGCAGTTCCTACTATCTCTGAACTAATAATTCATGTTATTCCTGACTTCACCTACTAAACTTAGAATGTTGAGTTACATTAACAACTTTTCTTCTGACAGGTCTTCCCTCATTCTTACGATTTATATAACTGTGGTTTGATCTGTATAAGCTACAGTGACATTATTTATCAAAATATCCAAAGTATTCTTCTAGAATAAAAAGGTGCATGGAAGTTTAATTTTGCACATCCAATCTGTATGACGAGTGAGCAAATCTCACTTTTTAAGTGTTTAATACATCCATATAAGCAGCAACTTGTGATAAATCCTCATTTGGCCTGACATTTTTAGAGAATAGCATTTGTATTCACTTTGTTTAGTATGAGGTTAACTAACAGTACTGGTCGTATGCAAAATGTAACAATTTAACATATGCATTTTTGCTTTATGACTAAAACAACTGGACATTTCCCCTATCAATATTTTGAACTGAGCAAAGTGAAAGATATTATGCCATGTTGCATTCATGTTCGAAAATCCAAACTAACATTAGCATCATCCTGTAACTTTACTGTCTAGGATGTCATTTTTGTACTGAGCAATAAATAATTTATTATTGTGTACTGATATCTTACAACAATCTAACTACCACTTATCATCTAATGTTGTTAAGACTTGAAAGGTTTTGGTGGGTATTGCTTTGAATTTTCAAATGTGTTTCCTTTTCAACTTTTTATGAACCTAGCTGAAAAAGTCAGATCCCAGTTGAAACCTGGCTTGATAGATCTTGTTTGTTTTGTTTTGATCTTAACAAAGCGGTCTCTTGCTGAACCATAAGCATGTAATGTTGCAGAATTATTTTAACAATAACACAGAAGTTTATTAGCAAAAGAAATGCAGATAAAGTAGAATAAATCAAAAGATCAACTTATAACACAAATTCAAAGATTTTACACACACTGTAAAAGTATAGTCACATTAACACAAAACATTCCCATGTAAATTGAAAAGTAAAACAGTTTTAGTACAGTGCCCAAAACATACACTATTACAGTAACCAAAAACATACCTTATATAGTGTCCAAAACACCACTCATACGAGACTCATTCCAAAATCTCTATCACTAACACTTCAATAGGTTTGAGTCATTTGTGTTTAACTGGAACATCACATCACTTCTTTCTAGAACTATTACACAACTAGGCTTAAGATATATTTAGCTTTAAGTAAGCTCTTCAGGATTTCATCTCAATACTGCTGGTCTGGGACCAACTCTAATTCTTCTCTCTACATTATCATAGTTCACTACATCCTTCCTTTCTCAGGGGCATGAGTTTATGCAGCCATTTTCATCCAAGGATTTCACAGAATGGCTCAAAACACAAAGTAAAACACTTAAAAAGACTTACTTATTCCCTTAAGCTTAAAAAAATTCCAGAAACCTGTTACAAACCTAGTGACCCTGTAATTTAGCACGCTAGGAGACCATGAGATGTAGGGGCAGAATTAGGCCATTCAGCCCATTGAGCCTGCTCCACCACTCAATCATAGCTGCTATGTTTCCTAACCCCATTCTCCTGCCTTTTCCCTGTAATCCTTGATCCCATTACTAATCGAGAACCGATCCATCTCTGTCTTAAATACACTCAATAACTTCGCATCCACAGCCCAATGTGGCAATCAGCTCCACAGATTCACCAACCTCTGGCAAAAGAAATTCCTCCTCATCTCATTTCTAAAAAGTTGTGTCTTCATTCTGAGGCTGTGCCCTCAGGTCCTAGTCTCTCCTACGAGTGGAAATATCTTCTCCGCATTCACTCTATCCAGGCCTCTCAGTATTCTGAAAGTTTCAGTGAGGTTCCCCACCCTTCATCCTTCTAAACTCCATCATATACAGAACCAGAGCCCTCAACCACTCCGCATGTGACAAGCCCTTCATCCCTGGGATCATTCTTGTGAACCTTCTCTGGAATCTCTTCAATGCCAGCACATCCTTCCTTAGATGGAGGACCAAAAACTGCTCACAATATTCCAAATGCAGTCTGACTAGAGCCTTGTACAGCCTCAGCAGTACATCTTTGCTCTTGTATTCTAACCCTCTTGAAATGAATGCTAACATTGCATTAGCCTACCTAACTGCCAGCTGAATGTTAACCTTAAGAGAACCCTGAATTAGAACTCCCAAGTCCCTTTTGTGGTTCAGATTTCTGAAGTCTTCCACCATTTAAAAAGAATAGTCTATGCCTCTGTTCTTACTACCTTTCAATTTCCCACGTTGTATTCCAGCTGCCAATATATAATGTGAATTGTTGTGGTCCCAGCGCTGAACCCTGCAGAATTCTGCTGGTCACTGGCTGCCATCTTGAAAAAAAACCCTTTATGCCCACCCTTTGCTTTCTGCCAGTCAGCCAATCCACTATCCATGCCAGAACCTTGCCTCTAACACCATGGGCTCTTACCCCATTTAGCGGGCTCCCATGCAGCACCTTGTCAAAAGCCTTCTAGAAATCAAAATAGATCACGTCCACTAACTCTCCTTTGTCTAACTTGGTCATTATTTCAAAGAATTCTAACAGATTTTTCAGGCATGGCCTCCCTTGATGAAGCCACGCTGACTCAGCCCTATTTTACCATGCACTTCCAAGTACTCGCGATCTCTTCTTTAATAATGGACTCTAAAATCTCACCAAAGACCGATGTCAGGCTAACTGACCCACAGTCATGCTGGGTCCAAAAAAAACTAAAGTAACAAGAATCCATTAGTTGTTCATCGAAAGGATTAATTTCAAAATTTAAGCCTCAAGACCTGCTTTAGAAAAAATCACCATGAATGCAGAAAGACTTAGAGGTTAATTATTAACTTCAGACACACAGAAAACCTAATGCAAAACTAATGCAAAAAGAATCCAAACTTGCAACAAATGATATTGAAAATACATAAAGTTACATAGTTTAGATCACAATCTAGAAATTGTTTTGTCAGCTTATTTCTCATTCAGTCTACTTTTGCTCCATTTTTCATAGGGCTGACGAATTTGTGATTTTACACCTTTAACATTTGTTTGAACAAAGAGTTAAGGCATTATAGATTTTGTTAAAATAATAATTTGAATTTATTTGGCCAAAATAATATTATTAAAGACTATAATAAGTCACTTGACTGTACGACCGCAAGTTCTAAGTGATCACAAAGTTACATGCCTAGATGTGTATGGACTCTTAAAAAGCCAGGAGTCTGCGAACAGAAGGGAGGATTTTTAAAAATTTATTTGTGGGATCTGGGCATTGCTGGCTGGCCAGCATTTATTACCCGTCCCTAGTTGCCTTTGAGAAGGTGGTGGGGAGCTGCCTTCTTGAATCAATGCAGTCCACCTGCTATGGGTTGACCCACAATGCCATTAGGGATGGAATTCCAGGATTTTGACTCAGCGACACTGAAGGTGGTGTTCCCGTACATCTGCTGCCCTTGTCCTTCTAGGTGGAAGTGGTCATTGGTTTGGAAGGTGCTGTCTGAGGATCTTTGGTGAATTTCTGCAATGCATCTTGTAGATAATACACACTGCTGCTACTGAAGGTCAGTGGTGGAGGGAGTGGATGCTTGTGGATGCAGTGCCAATCAAGTGGGCTGCTTTGTCCTGGATGGTGTCAAGCTTCTTGAGTGTTGCTGGGGCTGCATTCATCCAGGCAAGTGGGGAGTATTCCATCACGCTCCTAACTTGCGCCTTGTAGATGATGGACAGGCTTTGGGGAGTCAGGAGGTGAGTTACAGTAACTTGAGTTATTCCTAGTCTCTGGCCTGCTCTTGTAGCCACGGTGTTTATGTGGTAAGTCCAGTTGAGGTTCTGGTTCTGGTGTGAGAATTCAAGTTTTGGAGAGAAACTGCTCACAGGAAGAAGGACTTCAAAGGGACTCTGCATGGTTAACTTATTTTGCTTCACTGAACCCCTGACTCATCAAATTGAATGTGTCACCGTTTTGAAATGGAACAGAACTTCACAATGTAATGAATTTTAAGGCACAAGGCTCAGTGCTGGATCTTCCACTTTTTATAATTTATGAAGAGATAGAGGTTTGATTGAGAAATTTGCTGATGACATAAAGATTGATTGGAAAAAAGGAGGCTATAAAGGGATGTAAAGAGGTTAATTGAGTGCACAAAGATGTGGCAAATGGAGTATAATGTGTGAAAATGTAAACGTTACTACTTTGATGTTAAAAATAACAATAAGATATTATCTAAAGGGTGAAAATTGCAGAGCTCAGGTGCAGAGGAATCTGCATGTTCTGGCGCATGAATCTCAAAAGGTTCATAAGTAGGTACAGCAAGTAAGAAGGCTGATAAAATGTGATCATTTATTGAGAGGGGAATAGAAGAAATAAGTATGGAAGTTCTGCTTCAGTTGCACAGATTACTAGAGAGACCACATCTTACAGATTTCCACAAACCATAGAAATAGAAAATTCCTCTCTCTTCCAGATCCGCTGCCCTGCTGGTCAGCATAGACAATACATCGCCAACTATTCAAATGCAGGAGCCATCACAAATGCTTGCTCTGACTTGTCTTTGAGCCAGCAGCAAGACTTGAGCAATGGGCCCCAACAATAAACAGTGGAGATTTATTGACACTTTCTTCTTGTTAATATTCTTTTGTCTTTTCACCTGTTTAAACAAAAATTAGTCTGCTTTGGCTGGAATAATTCAAATTAAAAGGAGGCACAGTGAGCTATATTAAGCTACAGTTCACCAACCACATGGTAAACACACATGGTTCTTATCACATTTCGGTTTTACTTTTTTGCTCCAACATCTTTGTTGTCAACCATTCATGAGATGTGGGCATCAAGCCAACTTATTGGCCAGTCAATGGCAAACTCTTTCCACCAGATGTCATTACATACTAAGAACCAGTAGCTTATCTTTCTTCTCCACAAATACATTTCTATTCCAAGTCAGCCTAATGTTCTGAGATCAGCCAGTATGGCACAAAGCAAGGATTGAACCTTTTTCATGGAGGCATTGCTTATCACTTTTAAACAGAAGCATGTTTCTGATGCCAACGTTTTCTTTGATGGCAAATATCTCCATGTTAACCGACTATAAAAGAACTGCTGAGATAGATATGACAACAAAGAGAAACCAGCATTAAGCAAACTTTAAATGTGCTGCTTGGATACTTGTGAGAACACTTAAACCAACAGTGAAGAATCTGGAGAGACTGGCATCAAAATAACTGAATATATGAACATTCCAACTGTAATCCATTAATTATATTCTTCAACGTATTTCTCTATCTTATACAAAAAAAGCTATGTTGTTTTGAATTTTAGGTGAATTGCTTTCATGCAGAAAAGAAACAATCACGTGTGCATTAAAACTTGTAAAAGCCCAAGTACAATACTGGGGTAAAGTCAAGCACCTACCACAACATGAAATTTGTTAAAATCTGAATCATAAAACCTATTTTTTTTCAATCAGTTATCACATTGCATTATGGAAAATGTGAGCAGAACTCCATTCCCTTTGTGTCAACATCATCCCTACTTCACCGCCCCCACCTCAGCTGTGTGCTTAAACATTATTGCCCTGGAAGTTTATCATTAAACATGAACATTTTCACAGTCCCAGCAAACCCCAGTTGTGGTTAACACAGTCCAGTTATTATTCCAAACTTCTGTATTATTACAAAGTTTATGGGTGGAAGAATGAAACATAGTCAGAAGCAGAATTGTCGATATTGCTAAAATACTGGATTTCTTTACTCTCTTTCCAGACTCCCTTCTCTGGTACATTCGTATGGGAGCCTTAAGTCGACAACGTGCACAATGCAATTATCAAAACACTACATCCCTTTCTTTATTCAAAAGTGAGAGGCGCAGCATATTTTAATAGTTTATTTTCAGAAGCATAAATAATAAATTTAACTCTAGTGTTCAACTTCACAGAAACAATGTTACACATTGTGCCTTCTGTGTCATTAAACAATGCAGTATAGTGAGATGAAAGATTTATTCACCAACTAAAAATAGTGCCTCAGACAATAATCATTTGAAAAAGGTAGACAATTTCGTTCAAGGGTAGTCGTAGTCACATTTATGTCTGGTAATTTGTGAACTGTGTTTGATGGTGATCATATAAATGTAGACTATTTTCTAAATGGGGAAAGGCTTCAGAAATCTAAAGCACAAAGGGACTTGGGAGTCCAAGTTCAGGATTCTCTTAAGGTTAACATGCAGGTTCATTTTAGGAAGGTAAATGCAATGGTTCTGCACGAACAGAAATGTACTGCTGAGGTTGTACAAGGTTCTGATCAGACTGCGTTTTGAATATTCTGAACAGTTTTGGGCCCCATATCTAAGGAAGGATGCATTGGCGTTGGAAGGGAGCCAGAGGAGGTTTATAAGAATGATCCTGGTGATGAAGGCTTTATCACATGATGAGCGGTTGAGGACTCTGGGTCTGTACTCGATGGAGTTTAGAAGAATGAGGAGGGATCTTATTGAAACTTGCAGATTATTGAGCAGACTGATGTGGAGAAGATGTTTCCACTAGTAGGAGAGACTAGGATCCAAGACCACACCGACAGAATGAAGTGACAATCATTCGGCCAGACAGTGGTGGAACTGTGGAAATTATCGCCACAGAAGGCTGTGGAGGCCTAGTCATTGAGTGTATTTAAGAGATAGATAGGTTACAGATTGGTATGGAGCTCGAGTTACAAACAGAAGGCAGGAGAATAGTGTTGAGAATCATATCAGCCATGGTCAAATAGCAGAGAAGACCCGATGGGCTGAATGGCCTAATTCTTAGAATCCTTACAGTGTGGAAGCACGCCATTTGGTCCATGTAGTCCACACTGACCCTCCAAAGAGCATCCCACCCTATCGCTGTAACCCTGCATTTCCCATGGCTAATCCATCTACACACCTTGGGCAACTTAGCACGGCCGATCCATCTAACCTGCACATCTTTGGATTGTAGGATGAAACTAGAATACCCAGAGGAATCCCACATAGACACAAGGACAATGTGCAAACTCCACACATACAGTTGCCCAAGGGTGGAATCAAACCCAGGTCCCTGGTGCTGTGAGGCAGCAGTGCTAACCACTGAGTCACCGTGCCACCCCATCTTTTCCCATGTCTCTTGGTCTTGTGATGGTCATTAGTGGTTATTTCCAGCGTGACTACCATGTCTCACAAATGCTTTAACTCCTAGCTTTGATGGTGGACCTCTAAATTTCACCCTGCATTTAAATTAATTTGCTCATTTTGTTCTCAATTGAATTCACATCGGTGTTATTGTTAGTTTAACAGGCTGGCTCTCATAAATTGGAAATGGGTGTTAGTGAGATTCTGTCTAGCTGAGCTTTGTTCCAAGATCAGGCCTGCAATAGGAGGGCTCCCTCCTCCCCAGTATCCTCATCGTCGTCTTTGGAAGACTGTTCCATTTGCCCAGTTCCTCTGCATCTGGGACATTGCCATGTTGCATATTCCAATAGTGCAGAGTGCAGCACACCAGGTTAATGTAGTGCACTGTATCGAATCTATACTTGAGAGACCCCAAACAATGGAACCACATCTCCAACAACCCTATTACGTCTCCACAGTGGCTCTGTTTGAGGTATGGGTGGCATCACATCAGTCAGGGGGCTGTGCAATTGTGCCAAGAGCCACGTTCACAGTGGATATCCCTTTCCCCGCATTTGGATTAGTGCTGAGTCAGCACCATTTCAACAGGGGGATGCTATGCCTCACGAATCTGTTAGAATTCCTTGAGGAGGTAAAGAGTCCGTTCGACAAAGGAGAGTCAGTGGATGTGATCTATTTGGATTTCCAGAAGGCCTTTGACAAGGTGCCGCACAGGAGGCTGCTAAATATGATAAGGAACCATGGTGTTAGGGGCAAGGAACTGGAATGAATAGTGGATTGGCTGGCTGGCAGAAAGCAAAGAGTAGGGACGAAAAGGTCTTTTTCAGGATGGCAGCTGGTGATTAGTGGAATTCAGCAGGGATCAGTGTTGGGACCACAACCACTCACATTCTACATTAACAATGCGGATGAAGAAACTAAGGACTTTGTTGCTAAGCTTGCAGATAACACAAAGATAGGTGAAGGGACAGGTAGTGTTGAGGAAGTGGGGAGGTTGCAGAAGGACTTGGACAGGCTAGGAGAGCGTACAAAGAAGTGGCAGGTGGAATACAATGTGGGAATGTGTGAGGTTATGCACTTTGTTAGGAAGAATAGAGATGTAGGCTATTTTCTAAATGGGCAAACACTTTAGAAATCTGAAGCACGAAAGGATTTTGGGAATCCTGGTTCAGGAATCGCTTAAGGTTAACATGCAGGTACAATTGGCAGTTAGGAAGACAAATGCAATGTTAGCATTCATTTCAAGAGAGCTAGAATACAAGAGCAGAAATACACTTCTGAGGCTGTATAAGGCTCTGGTCATGCCACATCTAGACCCCTATTAGATTCTCCTCATTGTTTCTGTTTAAATAATCATCCATTGCCCACTTTAATGCCTCACTTGAACCAGCCATCACCATACACCCAGGCAGTGCATTCTAAATCCAAACAGCTTGCTGTGTGAAAAAAAAAACTTTTCCCGTCTCACATTTGTTAAATATTTAAAACGTCACCTCAGGTTCTCAATACTTCTGTGAGTAGAGATATTTTCTCCCTATCTCCACTGTACAGACTCTTTGAAATTATAAAAGCTTCTCTCAAACCTCCCCTCAGCCTTCTCCTGCCCAAGGAAAACTGTGATAGCCTTTCCAATCTCTCCTCATAATTGATGTTTCTTATCCCTGGAACTACTTTACTGTTTGGAGAAGGGTTTACAGTGCAGTTTCCCAGGGGTTGATATTAGGATCCTTGATTAGTCTGATATATATAAATGATCTAAGGCCTGGTGTGTGGGGGCAGACTAGTTTCAGAGTGCATAGATGACATGAAACTCGGGAGAGTTATAATCTACGAGCAGGATGGTGTAGAACTTCAAAATTATGTTGCCAAGCCAATGGAGTGACTGCATAGTTCAATGAAGTTCAATGCAAATAGGTTTCAGACAATGTATTCATATTCAAACCTTCATTTCCAGTCTGTCTGACCAGTTTTGTTTTTGCTACATTGAAGCCAGCATTCTGTCAATGGATTATTCTTTCTCTGGATTGACTGATGTCATTTTCCACTCTCATCCTAAACCTCATGATATGGAGGTGCTGGTGTTAGACTGGGATGGACAAGGTCAGTAGTCACACAACACCAGATTACAGTCCAGCAGGTTTATTTG
>JAHRHZ010000019.1:49723758-49906677 GCA_024137785.1 Ginglymostoma cirratum | reverse complement strand
TCATCAGAAAGGGTTTCTGATGAAGGGTTTAGGCCCGAAACGTCAAGTTTTCCTGCTCCTATGATGCTGCTTGACCTGCTGTGTTCATCCAGCCCCATGCTTGTTATCTCAGTTTAACTTTTAACTTTATTTCTTTATTTTTTCTGCTTAATACTAAGAAAAACTGCATTGTTTAACTTTTAATGTTGTTTCTTTGTTGTTCAGCTTTGTACCTAAGATTTTGTTCTTAGATACTTTTGGACCAAAGATGGGAATAGCAACATTGTACACTTTTCACTGTACTCATGTACTTCTGTACACAATAAAATCTAATTCAAATTCTAAATTTAAAGGAATCTGTCGGGACCAACCAGGTTGTATAACTTTGGCAAAAGCAAAATCCTGAATAGACTCAGCAGAGCTAACAGCACCTGTGGAGATGGAAACGGGGTTAATGCTCCAAGTCTGATATGACTTTTTCAAGTTCTGAAATAGAATCACGTCAGACTTGAAATGTTATTTCTGTTTCTCTCTCCACAGATGCTGCTAAATCTCAGATATTCTCCAGCACTTTCTGTTTTTATTCCAGATTTCCATTACCTGCGGTATCTTGCTTTTACAACTTTAACGATATATGACATGGATGTAGGAGAACCCTCTCCTATAAACCAGCATTCTTGTTCTAGAGAAACAAGCCTTCGTGAAAGCAGAAATCCAACACAGATTGGAAAGCCACATAACTGAACCCAGTTAAAGCCACTGGAATTCCCAAGTTGTGCTTGTGCCTAAACCTCATGGTTCAACCAGATAGACTACAGAAAGGTCAATGCAGTAAGAAATGCAGACACCTGCCTATTCATCAGTTAGAAGACTGTATTGATAGGGTTGGCAACGCCGGTTTTCTTACCAAAACGGATTTGTTAAAAGGGGACTGGAATGTTCTTTGAACATCCAGAGGTAAAGGGATATCAGCCTTGTCACAACCAATGGTCTTTACCAATGCTGAATGGGCGAAACAAAAATACTGCAGCAACTTGCCAGAGACTAAACAATCAAGTGATAGCCTGTGTCCCTAATTGAGCAATTTACCTCGATGATGTCAAATTTTTTTGTCAAGATAGTGGCAGCAGAGTAGGCAGCTTCCAGGCTCCTGTGCCCAGGCTCGTCCTCTTTGTCCACTTCTTTTCTTTTTCCTTTCTTCCCCTTCTTCTTTTCTCAGTTTTGTTTATTTACTCGACAAAGAGAGGTTTTCAGTAGGAAGGTGACTTCGATGGACTCTGGAGCGGTGGCGAAATCTTCAGAGGCAGCATGGCTACAGAGTCAGCCGGCCGGCCTGTGAAGCCCGGAGCTGGACTCTGGGAGCGGCATGATGTGGGCTGGTGAAGCCCGGAGCAGGACTCTGGCAGCGGCATGGTGTGGGCTGGTGAAGCCCGGAGCAGGACTGTAGCAGCAGAGAAGGAAAAGTTAGACTCTCTTTAAGTTATCTTTCTTTATTTTTTGTCTTAAGTCAATGAGAATGGTGCCTATGCATGGCGACAGTACACACTTTTCACTGCATTTTATACTGAATACACATGACAATAAATGATTCAACTTAATTCAATGATGTAGTGGTATGCAGTGACACCTGGGAGGATCACTTACAACGACCGAAAGCCTTGTTTGGGAAACTATAATTGGTTAACTTGATGATTAACTTTCCCGAAAGCGAATTTGCAAGTAATTGACTTAGGGCACATCCTAGGACAAGGAGAAGGGCTGCTAAGACCAGCAAAAGTACGGGCATTAGTGGAGTTCCATGCTCTTAAACTAAATGAGAAATAATGAGATTTTTGGGGAGGGGTGGGATGCCTGACTTTTATTGCAAGTTCGCACAAAATATTAGTACTATAACTTCTCCAATAATGGGCTTGTGTAAAAAAGCCAAGACGGTGGGGTCAGGAAGTGCAAAATTTTTTTGAGAAGTTGAATACCATTTTGATCAATGATCCTGTGCTGGCTCACTCAAATTTCACTCAACCCTCAGGAAAGTTATTGAGGAATTTAATTGGAAGCATGCACAAAGCTGTTACCTTAGCAACAATTTCACAGCATCCTAAATTTTAATTCTTTTGCCTCCAAGAATAACCCATTGAGCAAGGTGTTTTTTGCCTCCTAAAGTCAATCTCTGCCGAGAAATCTATTTTTTTCTGTTTTCCTGAAATTTGAGAGTGTTCTCTTTCACGTGTTTAATTTGCGATATGTATAGGGATAAGCATTGATTCTTCTACTTTATTGACGGTTTATGTTAGACAATGATTGAAACTTGACTGAATAAGTTTTTGTTGCGTCCAGGTAAATGTGTTACATTATCCGGTTTTGACTTAAAATATAACAATCATTCTGGTGTTTTTGAATTAGATTGGAACTGCAAACATTCCACAAACCTTCAGCAGTTTGTTACTGTTGTAAAAGAACATTTTTTGGTTTCCCTGGTTTGCAGAGAACAAGGCAGTCATGAAAGTTGATGAACGTTTTGCCTCCCATAACTTTGATGGGTACTCCTGTAACAATAAGAGCATCTGCATCCAACAGTCAATAATGGTATTTATAAATTGTGACAGCTTGCTGTGTCCAAAAGAGAGGACAGAGGTCACTCATTCCCTTGCACTTTCGCTGTGGTATGTGTACGTGGCACATGGGATCGGTCGCTGTAGTTGAATTCTCTGATGAATGACAAACACCAGCAAAGTGCTTGCTTTCCCCAATCTTTAACACGTGTCAGTAGCAGATCCTGCCTGTTGTTGGGTCAATGGTACTACAGCAGAAACACTGCTTGACATCGTTTTTTGTGAAACTGCCGGTGTTGCTTTGCAAACATTAGGTGATGCTAGTGTTCGTAGGGGTTGAATTTGGACTGTGGTAATTGCTGCTGGTACTATCTCAACTTCAGTAACTCTGTTTCAAAGATATCTCCCATTTCATCATCTCCACAGTGGAGAGGTAAGGCCTATTCCCTTCTGTCATCTACAGTTACACAATGCCCTCAAGACATCGCAGTCAATTCTGCCGATGTGGAAATAGAGATGATAGCCCTGAGCCACAAAATGCGATAGGATGGACAAAGTCAGAAATCACACAACACCATGTTATAGTCCAACAGGTTTATTTGAAAATACAAGCTTTCGGAGTCTCAATGCTTCTTCAGGTGTGAGTGGGTGAGATAGTATCCTTCACAGAATTTATAAGTAAAAGATCAAAGGTTCACACCATTGATGAGGATGAATTAAACAAACCTAAGATACTGTTAAATCTTTAATCAATTAGAAGGTTTTAATTGATTAATATGTATATGTAAATCCCCGAATTCCTTTCAGGAGGACTAAGTTTCAGTTGCCACGGTCCTCAGGCTTTCTAACCAGAATAAACAATCAGTTTACATCAGTGGTTTCTTTTTCCTCTTTTCTGTGAAACTGCTTTATAGTAATGTCGGTCGTCAGTAATGTACCAATCTCTCTTCCCCCTCTCACTCACACATACTCTCTCTCCCTTGTCCTCACTCGCACACACTCTCTCTCCTCCGTCCTGACACACACACACACACACACACACACACACACACGTGAATCTATGCTGTGAATTTATATTTGCAGATACATTTTATTTCATTCAAAAAGCACACAATTTATAAACAGTCGTTTGATATGGTGTTTTATAAATTCCTACTTTAGAAATAAAACTAATCTGACTCCAAAGCAAAACACAAACAGATTCTAAACAAGGTCTCACACCTAACATGCATTGTCTGACCTAAAATGTCCCCTCTTCTTTGCAGTGATAAAACCTTTAGTTCTCTCAGGACAGTGACTTGAAGGGAATTTGGGGATTTACATATACATATTAATCAATTAAAACCTTCTAAATGATTAAAGATTTAACAGCATCTTGGGTTTGTTTAGTACATCCTCATCAATGGTATGAACCTTTGGTCTTTTACTGATGTGTGTCTGATACTACCTCTCTCACTACACCTGAAGAAGGACAGAGGCTCTGAAAGCTTGTGTTTTCAAATAAAACTGTTGGACTATAACCCGGTGTTGTGTGATTTCTGACCTGGTCCACCCTCTTCAACACTGGCACCTCCATACCATGTGATAGGCTGGTCACAGACAGCGGCATCTCTTTAACCAGAACAGTGCATGTGATCAAGGATTCAGGATTGGGTTTGTTTCAAAGAGAAACTTCCCTCTGCTGATCTGTGTCACAAGTGTGTTGTTATGGCTTGGTAAATTTTAAAAGGACCATTTCAATGGCTCCCACTTTTACTCTTTCTTTTGGAAAAAAGATCCTTTGCTGCTTCAAACTGTGTCCAGGCCCAAACACACAACTGTCCATTTCAAACTGAGCCTCCGCATGACAAACCTCAATATAGTTATGTTTCACTGCAGTCTTGTCCAGGAAATATTGAAGTTTCGAGTACACCCCATTGTGAGAACATATATTAGAAATTAAGACATTAAGAACCACAGTTGAAAAATGGAGATAGTAAGATTTCTGAAGAAGGGTCCGACCCAAAACATCAGCTTTCCTGCTTCTCTGATGTTGCCTGGCCTGCTGTGTTCCTCCAGTTCCACACTGTGTTAACTTAGTTGAAAATGGGTTTTGTTTTCAAAGTACCAGAGCCTTAATTGGAACATTGCTCCGTATTTTTTTTTGCCTAAATCCTGTGGTAACAGCAACTATTTTAGCTTTCTACTTAAGAATTACATGGAAAGACAACAGGACTTCTGATAGAGAAAGAGACTCCACATTGAAGAATCTGGAAGAAATGCCTCCCCAGACGAGAGAGAGAGAGAAAGAGGCATTTTGAAACATTGTACAGCTGTAAAGCAACGAGGCAGCCTAAAGTGCCAGGCCTGCAGAATTAGAAGCCAGGAATTTTCAATCTCTCCCAAAATCTGATGTCCTGCTGAGCCCATCTGTACAAGAAAGCACCAACTATTCATCCGCAGAAGCCACCACAGCTGCTGGGTCTAGCTTCAAGTGTTAACCCCTTCATTTCAGCAAGAAAGAACTCTAGCAACAGATCCCAATAGCATACAATAGAAACATATTGGGACTTCTTTCCTATAAGTATTCTTTTGTCTTACTTGTATTCCATTTTAATCTTGGTATCTGTAATTTTTTTCTTAATAACGTGATCTGTTTATTTGTAAAATAGGCACTTGGAATACACAAGGGTCAATATTTCTGGTTAGCACGTAGTATTGGAAACGCTATTGAATAAAGTTGTTTTGAAACTTTTTTTGGCAATGTCTTTTATTTTAGAATGTTGGCCAAAGGGGTGTTGTAATAGTCAGTAGCAGAGGAATGGAAAGGTACAGAATTACTGAGCAGTGGTAGCATATTGAATAGTTCAGAGCTGGATTTTAATTGCATATGATAATGGAGGGAAAATATACAAAAACAATGACCTCATCAAAGTAAACGTCCAAAGAGGGGGAAAAAATCATCTGGGGTTGTCATAGCCACCAGATGTGTCAGCAGTAAGTTCAGTCAACTGCATGGCTAATGTAACACAGTGTGGAGCAGGAAGAACACAGCAGGCCAGGCAGCACCAGAGGAGCTGGTGTTTCAGGTCGGGACCCTTCTTTCAGAAAAATTTTTCAGCGTCGGCAGTTCTTACTATCTCATGGCTAATGTAACACCTCTGTTTAAGAAGGGAGGGAGGGAGAAGACAGGAAACTACAGGATGGTTAGCCTGACCTCAGTCATTGGGAAGATTTTAGAGTCCACTATTAAGGATGAGATTGCAGAGTACTTAGAAGTGCGTGGTAAAATAGGGCTGATTCAGAGCTAATGAGCAAGTTAGACAAAGGAGAGCTGGTGGACGTAATCCATTTGGATTTACAGAAGGCCTTTGACAAGGTGCTGCAAAGGAGGCAGCTAAATAAGATTTGCGCCTATGGTGTTAGGGGCCGGAACTGGCATGACTAAAGGATTGGCTGACTGGCATAAAGCAGAGAGAAGGAATAAAGTGTCTTTTTCACAATGGCAGCTAATGACTAGTGGAGTTCCAAGGGCTCAGTGTTGGGACCACAACTATTCACGTTATACATTAACGATCTGGATGAAGGAACTGAGGGCTTGTTGCTAAGTTTGCAGATGACACAAAGATAGAACAGGTAGTGTTCTGGGGAGGCTGCAGAAGGACTTGAAAGGCTAGGAAAGTGGGCAAAGAAGTGACAGATGGAATACAATGTGGAAAGTGTGAGGTCATGCACTTTGGTAGGATGGATAGAGACATAGAATATTTTCTAAACGGAAAAAGGCTTCAGAAATATGAAGCACAAAGGACCGTGGGAGTTCTAGTTCAGGATTCTCTTAAGGTTAGCATGCAGGTTCAGTTGCCAGTTAAGAAGACAATTAATTAACATTAATTTCATGAGGGCTTAGAGTACAAAAGCAGAGACATACTGCTGAGGCTGTATAAGGTTCTGGTCAGACTGCATTTGGAACGTTGTGAGCAGTTTTGGACCTTTATCTATAAAGATGGATGTGCTGGCTTTGGAGGGAGCTCAGAGGAGGTTTACAAGAATGATCCTGAGGATAAAGGGCTTGTCATATGAGGAACAGTTGAAGAGTCTAGGTCTGTACTTGATGGAGTTTAGACATATGAGGGGCATCTGATTAAAACTTACAGAATACTGAGAGGCCGGGATACGGTATGTATGGAGAAAATGTTTCCACTTGTAGGAGAGACTAGGACCCAGGGACACAGCTTCAGGGTGAAGGAACAGCCCTCTAGAACTGAGATGAGGAGGAATTTCCTCATCTGGAGGATGGTGAATTTGTCTAACTCATTGCCACAGAAGGCTGTAGAGGCCAAGTCATTGAGTATATTTAAAACAGCGTTAGTTTGATTAGTAATGGAATGAAGGGTTATCTAAAAGAGGCTGGCGAATTGGGTTGAGAAACATATCAGCCATGATCAAAGGGTAGAGGATGCTCAATGGGCCAAATGGCCTAATTCTGCTTCTCTGTCATATGGTCTTACGGGGTTTTTTTTAATTCATACGTGGATGTGAGCTTTGCAGGCTGGGCCAACATTTGGTGGAAAACAAACTGAATACCAGTGAACAGGGTATCGCTGATCAAATGTCATTTGATAGCATTGTCAATGATGTGATGTGATGTTGAAATTGGAGACATTTATCAAGCCTCCTGTGCTTGTTATTCATTCAAATGTTCGCCACCATTCGTGAATGGATGTGGCTGTATTTCAGAGCTTGGATTTGATCCATTGCTTGTGTTATTTCTTAGCCGTGTGTTTCACATTCTGCTTCCAGCATGCAAATTGTCATGTATGGTAGCTCTACTAGGTCCAGGCCTCATCTTCAGGAAGGCATGGTGCTGCTCATGGCATGCTGCCCTGCACTCTCCATTGAAGGAGAGCTGATCTCCTAGTTTCTGCTAATGAAAGAGTAGGCGATATGCCAAGTAATGAGATTATAGATTATAATTGAACACAATCTTGCAGCTGTCGGTTTTGTATTATAATTGGGGTGTATTATATCGGGACACTGTTCCTTTAAGAAGTGAGTCATATGAGCACTGGCGAGTCATCAGCCAGGTTCATGGGCTTGTTCAGTCTTGTCTTGGGTTATCACAGATTGCACAATTTCACAGTAAAGCTTCCCTGTTGGGTTGCAGCAAGTGCCAAATTCATAGGTTCTCTAGTTCTGACTGGAGTCTAGTAACAGCCCAGGATAGAATATTGTTGATGACATACAGCCCCTCATGGAAGCCAAGTTTTGAGAAGATTAAATGTGTGGCTGAAGTATTGATATGAGGGAAGACCAAGCTCCTTTGTCAGGGTTGGTTCCAATTAAACCTAGTTGGGACCATTATCTGATGAATAAAATAATCAGGACATTAGATAGAGCTTCAAACTAGCAAATGGGTTTGGAGTGGATGGAGGTTGAGAAAGAACTCAGGAAAGGAGAGAGCAGTGCAGTGTTTGGGAAACAAATACGCAGAGTGGATCAGGAGGAGCAGTGGAAAGAACCAAGGTATTATGGACTAAGAGAGATAAAAGGTACTGCAGATGCTGAAGAATCCGAGATAACAAGGTGTGGGGCTGGATGAACACAGCAGGCCAAGCAGCATCATAGGAGCAGGAAAGCTTGACGTTTTGGGCCTAGACCCTTCATCAGATTTTCACTAATGTTCAGATTTTCTGATGAAGGGTCTCGGCCCGAAACGTCAAGCTTTCCTGCTCCTATGATGCTGCTTGGCCTGGTGTGTTCATCCAGCCCCACATCTTGTTATCTCGTATTATGGACTAAAGTTAGTTCATAGAAAATCAGCACTTGTCAAAGCTAAAAGTGTCAAGTTTGCATGTGTAAAGCATTTGAAACAAATAAAATAAAATAACAGACAGAAATTAATAGGTTTGACCTAATAACTATTGTAAAATGACCAGAGTTAGGATGTAAATATTCCATGGCACTTGACATGTAGAATAGATAGGCAAAATGGAAAAGGAGGAATGGTAGCTCCAACAATAAGATTTTAATTTTGTTCTTTCATGAGTGTGAGCATCACTAGTTAGACTAGCATCATCCATCCCTAATTGCTCCTTGAACTGAGTGGCCTCATGGAAGGACAGCTAAGAGTCAATCACCTTGCTGTGGGTCTGCAGTCACATTTAGGCTAGACTGGATAAGGTTGGCAGATGTTACTCCCTAAACAACATTAGTGAATGAACTGGATGGGCTTTTACAACAATCAATGGTAGTTTCATGATTACTGTTCCTGAGGCCAGCAATCACTTCCAGATCTGTTAATTGAATTTAAATAGTATCGGGTGCCTTGGCAAGATTTGAACCTATGTCCCCAGAGCATTAGCTCATGCCTCTGTACTTACAGTCAAGTGAAATTGCCACTGTGTCTTTGACAAGTTGATGTCAGACTGCCATCTTGAAGCATTGCAACCCATGTAGCATAAGTAAAGCCATAGAGTCATACAGCACGGAAACAGACATTTCGGTCACACTCACACTGTTGTTAGGAATGGAAATCTAAGATATTGACCGGAAAATAAAGTTCCAAGTTAAAAGCAGTACGTGTGATTTGTTGGAGAGTAACTTGGAAGTAGTGGTTTTCCCATGCGTCTGCTGGCCTTGTCCTTCTAAGTAGTTGAGGCCACTGAATTGTAATGGGATAAAGACAGTCAAAAGGATCTTAGCTTAGAAAGTCAAGAAATATGTCATGGTAGTGATAAAGTAGGAACTATAAACTTGCAAAATCTTTCCCTCTACTCATGTTTCACAAATGTCACTAAACATGGGAAAGTGTCAATTTTTTCCCAGTTTGTGTGGTGTGAGTAATGGTGAGAAAGTTGGAAGATATAATGAGAATGAAATATTAGGATTCTAAGATGTTAATAAAATTTAGAAAATCAAGGATTTAACCTTTTTTCAAGAACTTATGAATTAAGAAGGACAGGAAATAAACAATAAACAACTAGCCTTACCATATCATGATCCCTGCCCTGAAACCAACTCAGACGCTAATTCAAACCTTCAGCACTTTACTTTGGAAGTTTGGGAGCAGCTCTGACTTGCATTGCTTCTGCCAGGTCGCTTTGTGTCACTTTCTTGGACTGAGTATGATGGAAGTGGATAGAAGAGCACTCCATAGTAGGACAGGTGGCTCAGTGGGTAGCACTGCTGCCTCACAGTGCCAGGGACCCTGATTTGATTCCAGCCTTGGGTGATTGCCTGTGTGAAGTTTACATGTTCTCCCGGTGTCTGCGTGCGTTTCCTTCGGGTGCTCTGGTTTCCTCCCACAGTCCAAGGATGTGCAGGTTAGGTGGTTTGGCCATGCTAAATCGTCCCATAGTGTCCAGGTTGGCCAGGGGAAATGCAGGGTCACAACAACAAGATAGGGTGGTGGGTCTGGGTGAGATGCTCTTTGGAGGGTCAGCGTGGACACGATGGGCCAAATGGCCTGCTTCCACACTGTAGGGACAAGTTACAAGGTACAAGGTATCTTCTAGGTACAAGGTGTCCCCAACCAGTGAGCAGGAAGCACAGAGAGCAGGGAAGTTTAGTGGTTTGGGAGGATGAGAGGAATGAGTGGACATGATGTATGCAATAGTATGTGCTGTAGTTTATGAGCCTTGGTCAGATGCATATGATCTGGTGAGTTAGGGTAAGTGATCACCCCCTGACTGGGTGGTAACAGTGAGAAGTTGGTGGATCTCACTTTTGAACAGTACAGAAGATCATCGACTTCCTTCCTACACTGCTGGCCATTCCTGTTAACTCAGGATGCATGACTGACCCGACTACAACTTGTGCGCAGGCTGGCTGTTTCTGGTGGCACTACCAGCTGGAGTAAGGACTGTCCACCTTTGACGAACCTATCCACCAACTCTTCCAGAATCCTGTCCACCATGTTCAGTATGGAATAGCACAGTGTGAGCAGCACTTCCCGTGATGCACAGCTGCCCTTAAAATACTGTGCCAGAGACTTCAACACTGGAAGGTCACAGCAGAATGAGCACTTTCGCCTCTCCAGCTGAATGATGCCATGGGAAAGGTGCTTACAAGCCCATCACACAGCTACTAAAGTGACGAGCAGAAGATTGTGTGAGAAAAGGTTCTGAGAGATGGCAGACAGAGCATCAGGCATCTCGACAAAACACTTTAATGGAAATAAGAAAATTCTGCACCTCGTTTCAAACCCTTTCCCAATCTTTAAAAGCCTGTTGAAAATGAACAGAACCAGCAGCTAGTCAGATAGTTAGCATTAGCCCGTGGAACGGGAAGAAAGGAAATTCTGACCACAAAGAAAATAAACCAAAGTGACAAAGTGCTTTGAGCGCTTTTAACATACAAAGCCTTCACTGTGATTTGAAACTTGTGGTTGTGCTTAAAAACCTTGGGACAGCTTTGTTGAGAAACTGAACATCTGCATTTGCAATCCCTGCAACGGCCGCACTCCCAGGCCTCATTGTACGAACATAACGACCCGCAACTCTCATGGGGATCAGCAACAGCAGCAACAGACAGCGAGAGACAGCAAGATCAAGCTAGCAGCAGGTGACCGCCCTGCATTGTCTTTGTCAATTGTGGGCGATGAGAAGGGAGGGGTGGTGAGCGGAGAGGTATGGGAGCTAACAGCTATTTTCTTTCCTGTGCTGTGCTGGCAAATGTCACTTCAGCTTTGATAACCCAGGCACTTTTACACTGTCTGAGTGCGGCCAACTGTAAACGTGCAGATCTGCAGGGTGACTAAGCCTGGATTCCAGGAACCGACGGTCAAGAGGAAAATATTGATCTGCAGTTGGCTTATGGAAACCAGTTTGAGCAATTTAAATGGGGGGTCAGTCCCAGATGTTTGCCTTCACATCTCAATATGAATAGAGTGCAACACGGAAGATTGGTTCCTCAATCAAGTTGTGAACTCAAAGAACAGCACACAGATGTCACCCTCCTGAACTGGATAGCTTAGAGCACAGGTATTAAAAAATACTTTGCGTATGTCTGAATTATAGCTTTTATGCAGCATCTTTAACTGAGTGTAACACACCCTAAAGAACTTTGCAGAGGCATAATCTGAATATGAATTCTGAGACAGTGACAGGGGTGACCAAAAGCATAATCAAAGCAGTAAACTTTAAGGGAAGCATTACAAAACATGAGGGAGGTGGAGGGAAGAAAGGATGGAGAGTGGCATCAAAGTGGCTGAAGACACAGTTTCAGTTCTGCAGCAATGAAAAGCAGGGATTCATAACCCACTAGTGTTAGGAGATTTAAGATATCGATGGGGTGGTGTATGGAATGGAAGGTTTGGCAGGGACCATGAGAAGAGTGTCCATGAAAGGAATTAAAAATGAAGGTGAAGTGCAGGGGAGTGAGGAGCTCACGTAGGTCAGTGAGAACAAGGATGTTGGGTGAGCAGACCGAAAAAGATTGGATGAATTGAAACTCAATCTGAAGAGAATTAAAGTGGCAATGTATTTGTATAGTCAGCTTTGGAGGAGACAACAGCATGGATATTAATATCGTTGCCAGGTAAGCCAAGCCACAACTTAAAGTTAAACTGATACAGCACAGACAATGGTGAAGATTTGTGAGAAGCCTTTAATAACCAGCAGAGGAAAAAAGGCAGAGAAAATGAAATATGAGGGTAAGCTAGCGAGTAATACAAAAGAAGACTGCAAGAATTTTTTTTAATGTATAAAGGGTAATCTATAGGCAAGAGTGGACACTGGACCACTGGGATATGAGGCTAGAGAAGTAGCAACAGATAACAAAGAACTGAGTGGGTACTTTGCACAATGGAAGACACCAGCAGCACACCAGAGCTTCAAGAGAGTTGGAGGCAGAGGTGAGTGTCAGGGCCATCACTAAGGAGAAGCTGCTGGGGAAGCTGAAAATCTAAAGGTGGATAAATCACCCAGACCAGATAGGTTACACCCCACAGTTCTGAAGGAGACAGCTGAGGAGATTGGGGAGGCATTTGTGGTGATCTTTCAGGAATCACTGGAGGCAGGGAGGGTCCCAGAGGACTGGCAAATATCTAATATAACACCCCAGTTTAAGAATGGAGAGATGCAGAAGGTGATAAATTATCAGCCGGTTAGCCTGACATCAGTTCTTCAGAAGATTCCCGAGTCCATTACTAAAGATGAGGTTGCAGAATATTTGAAAGTGCCTGGTAAAAATAGGCTGAGTCAACACAGCTTTGTCAAGAAGAAATCATGACTGACAAATCTGTCAGAATTCTTTGAGGGAGTAGTGAGCAAGTTGGACAAAGGAGAGCAAATGATATGATCTGAGATTCCAGAAGGCCATTGACAAGGTGCCATACAGGAAGCTGTTAAATAAGAGCCTGTGGTGTGAGGGACAGGAAATGGCAAGGGTAGGTGATTTTCTGACTGGCAGAAGGCAAATAGTGGGAATAAAGGGGTCTTTTTCACGTTGGCAGCTGGTGACTAGTGGAGTTCCATAGAGCTCAGTGTTGGGACCACTACTATTCAGGTTAAACATTAACAATCTGGACGAAGGAACTGAGGGTACAGTTTGTAGATAACACAAAGATAGATGAAGCAACAGGTAGTGTTGAGGAAGTGGGGAAGCTGCAGAAGGACTTGGACAGGCTAAGAGAGTGGACAAAGAAGTGGCAGATTAAATACAATGTGGGAAAGTGCAAGCTTATGCACTTTGGTAGGACAAATAGAGGTGTAGACTATTTTCTAAATGGGGAAAGGCTTTGGAAATCTGAAGTACAAAGGGACTTGGGAGTCCTGGTTCCAGATTCTTTGAGGTCAACATGAAGGTTCTTGGCAAATGTGATGTTAGCATTCATTTCAAGAGGGCTAGAATATAAGAGCAGAGACGTATTGCTGAAGCTATATAAGGCTCTGGTCAAACCACATTTGGAATATTGTGAGCAGTTTTGGGTGCTATATCTAAGGAAGGATGGGCTGGCTTTGGAGGGTCCAGAGGAAGTTTACAAGAATGATCCAGGCTTGTCAAGGTCTTGTAATATGAGAAACGGTTGAGGATTCTAGGTCTGTATTCAACAGAGTTTAGAAGGATGAAGGGGGAATCTTATTGAAACGTACAGAATGCTGAGAGACCTGGTTCAAGTGGACATAGAGAAGACACTTATGCTAGTAGGAGAAACTAGGACCTGAGGGCATAACCTTTCGAACAACTCTTTAGAACTGAAATGAGGAGTAATTTCTTAAGACAGAGGGTGGTGAATCTGTGGAACCCATTGCCTCAGAGGCTGCAGAGGCCAAGTCATTGAGGGTCTTTAAGAAAGAAGTTCTTGATTAGTAAGGGAATCAAGGATTACAGGTTGAAGGCAGGAGAATTGTTTTGAGAAACATGTCAGCCATGATCAAATGGCAGAGCAGACATTATGGGCCAAATGGCCTAATTCTGCTCCTTTATCTTATGACCTGGATTTTGCATTCAGTTGTGAATGAACAGTGCTTACCATATTATAAACAGAAAGTTACAACCAGGTTCTCTGTGAGCTTTCCACTGTGATTTGTGTGTATTGAAGAGACAAAATATCATCGGACCCTCCACTGGACATCTCAGACCAGTTTGAGCTGAGCAAGCAATGACCTGTCTCTTTAACAAAAAAGATGAAGAAAGACACACAGATGCTACAATATTCAAATATACAATTTCCAATTTGTCCATGCATTTGTTTTGCTTCCAGAATGGTATCTACAATGCACAATACTTTTGCTGTTCCTGCATTGTGCTACTCTAATGAAAGCTTTGGCACACTCACTCACACAGACCTGAACACGCAAACAGAGAAGAAATGCAATAAGTTTACAGTGTAGACAAATTGCAACACTGATCCAGAAGTATGGCACTACTACAGATACTTTGTAATTCAAAGATTCAGGTAACATTTTGTCTGAATCTCACACAGCTGACCATGTGTCGAATCCAATCTACTTATTTCTTTCTAACCTTTTTTATGTTTTCACCAGGTGAAGATGTTGAAGAATTACATCACTGATGCAACTAAACCAATCTTGTTGAACCCGAGCAGATGAGGTTGTCATCAGGTAAATATCTACCAGGAAAACAGCTCTGAACCATAGGAACTTTTCCCTGTAAATGGGACAGACTGTGTAGACAATTGGGTCAAAAAGTGTAAGAACTTGTTACTGGCTATTGCTGGCTGTGACCATGGTTTATAAACTTATGTGTATATAACATATGCTATTGTTTATTTGCATATTTAATATTGGCTTTATCTATCTGTTCTATCTTCTATCTGTTCACCGTCTTCTATATTTTACCCCAGAAGCAATTCTGTCAAAGTGCACAGTTACATAAATATAGTGACCCATTGTCATGAAGATAGAAGCTTCAAAATGTTCAGAAAATGCAACAAATATTTTTAAAATATCCCCTTCCCTGATCCCCAACTGGACCCCTGATTTACGACAATGCAAGATGAATAAAAAATCATGAGCTGCACAGTAATCATTACAGATAAGCAATTGTCAAGTGGTGAATGGCAAAAAGTAAACTGTACAGCCATTCCTGAGACGATACCAATGAAATCAAAATGTTTATTCCTTTCCCTGATGCATTCATCTTTCCTCTGATTAAATGGAAATCAGTTTATAGAAGTAAGGGAAAAAGAACAAGAATTTAGTTGCTAACCAGCCTATATATTTTCCTTGAATTTAAATTGGCAAGTATATTAAGCCAAGCTGGTATATTGTAGAATCGTTTATTTTTGTTATTTGTTCATAGGATGATAGAGTCACTGGTTAAGTCAGCATTTTTTGTCCATCCCCAGTTACCAGAGCCAGCACATTGCTATGGGTTTGGAGTCACATGTAGGCCGGATCAGTTAAGGATGGCGGATTTTCCTCCTGAAAAACATTAGTGGTCCAGATGGGTTGTTATGACAATGACCTGTGGTTACATGGTTTATATTAGGCCAGCTTTTTATAGAATTCAAATTTCACTATCTGTCATGGTAGGATTCAAACCCATGACCCCAAAACATTAGAGGTTCTGTATTACTGGTCCACTGGCATGCTCACTTCACCACAACTGGCTCACTGACAGCTAGAAACAGGAGCTGGAAGCCACTGACTAAGTCACTTTCCATCATAGTGGAAATCAAAAATGAGCAAAGGGAAAGAAAATGTTTATGATCATAGTCGGAGTGAGTAGAGTAAGTGTCAAGCTGTGAGCGAGGGGGCTACAGGACCACCAAAGTGAGGGCACTTAAAGAGAAAGCACATCACACACCGATCTGTACACTGTCCAGAACGCAAACCAGTGGTGTCCCTCATCCTTAGATATCCTCATACAGTATCCCCCGTTTGCTACACACCTCCCTGGTTCAGACATCACCAGCATCAATACTTTTAGACGTAGAGACTCAGGAAAGAATAAAGTTGTTGTGCGACAAGGGGCAATCGTGTCAGCAGCACCCACTGGTCCCTGTATATCCTTGATCCTATTGCTTCTAGATACTACTGCAAACTCTCGCCTCAGCCATCAACCCATGGTACATTTTGTGTGGCCATGAAGTGATGCCTCGTGCTGGAACAATGACCTTCGGGGCTAAACAGAGAGACCAAAAACAGACGTATTGTCATAGCAGAGCTATTTATTTTTAAAAAATGCCAAATAATGTACAATGCATTGCCACCCATGCCACTCAAGTGGCCTCAAAGTGATGTCTTCTTCCATTCCTTCCCACAGCACCCTAAGGATACTCCCTAGTTCTGTAGAAGGGATACAGGGAGCCTGCACAGCAGTGGAGCCCATTGACCTTAAAGATGTGATTCAATGATCCTGGGGGCTGCTTGTGTTTAGATGGGGTCAGGCATGCCAAGGGTCTTCTTGCAGGAAGCAAGTGGATCCTTCTCAACGTGACTTCCAAGTGTCGGAGAGGGATAGGGAGGATGGAGGTGAAGGACTCAGCCACCTCTCAAGTGTCCTGAGGGGGCAGCATGTGGTTCCTCCTCCAACTGGGTACCTCCTGGCACTACCCTGTCTCCTGGTGAGGAAAGGAGTGCTCGCTAATCTCCGTCCCTCTGTCACCATGTCTTTGCTCCTGAGGGTCAATGGTTGCGACACTGGCATGTAGGTGTGTGTACCACTCCAGCAGAATCTGACAGAGCTGGGCCTAGCTGTCCATGACAACCGCCAACCTGTCCATGAAGATGGATGATCACATGACTCGCTGTCCTGCTGCAGCTTCTGCGCAATGAGGGCCATTCTGTCCCACATCCCTGTCTGCTGCTGCTGTTCCTCCCTGTGCCTGTGGGTGAAGTCCCTGATCACAGACACCACAGGGGCCCCTCCTACCTGGGGCTGAGAAAATGCCTGGTCTCTGATAGTTTTCCATGTGGTGTGAACATTTGATCTTTTACTTATAAATTCTGCGTCAGATGCTATCTCTCTGACCTGAAGAAGGACTGAGGCTCTGAAAGCTTGTGTTTTCAAATAAACCTGTTGGACTATAACCTGTTGTCATGTGATTTCTCACATAGTCTTCCGAATGTTAGCAATTAAGGCGTTTCTTTCTCAGCCACCTGTAGAGATATGGGGTACATAAGAACAATAAAATTAATAGTGGGAGTTGGCAATTAAACCCTTTAAGCCCAGTCTGGCATTTAATATGAGTATGTCTGATCTTATTCTGGCCTCTAACACTTGCTTTCCATAGTCCGATATCCTACCTTTCATCAGAAAAGTATCTATTTCTTTCTTGAATTAGTTGCTTGGTTCTGCCTCTACTGCACTCTGAGGCAATGAGTTCCACAGATTCACAACCCTCTGAGAGAAGTAGTTTCTCCTCATTTCAGTTGTGAACATACCTCCTCTCACTCTATATCTGTGACCTCTTGTTCGAGACTGTCCCACAAGGGGGATCATCTGTTCCATGTCCACCTTATCAACCCCATTTAGCATTTTATGTAACTCAATCAGATTGTAGGATCATAGAATCCTTACAGGCCATTCAGCCCAACAAGTCCACACCGACGCTCCAAAAGACCATCCAACTCAGATTCACCCCCTACCTTATCCCTGTAACACTGCATTCCCCTTGGCTAATCCATCTAACTTGCACATCAAACAAAATGTTTGCAACCAAACCCATTGGCTCAGTGAGCATGTCTACAATCTCATCCACAACCTGAGCTACATATCTTCTCGAAAACTTTAAACATCTTTGGACTATGGGAGGAAACCAGAAGAAACCCATACAGACACAGGGAGAACAGTTGCCCGAGGATGGAATTGGCGCTGTAAGGCAGCAGTGCCGACCGCTGAGCCATCGTGCCACTCGATCCCCCCTTGTTCTTCTGAACTCCAGCAAGTAAGAGCACAAGCTATTCAATTGCTCCTTGTACAATAGCCCTTTCATCCCTGAAATCAATCTGGTGAACCTTCTCTGAACTACTCAACAGTTTGCGCTCTCAAATTTTCTAAGGCTGACATTCCCACCAGTGTGTCAGTGTCTGAGATAATTGGGGGATAGAAGATGCAGCGGTCCCCATATTCTTGTCGTCAAGGTCAAAGCAGTGCCATCAGGAGGTGCTGGCATTTCACTGCAGAGCTGATGAAAATACTGGCAATACCTGCTGAACAAAAGAGAGAGAAGGCCACAAGGCCAGTGGTTAGAAGTGGTGAGTAACGAATGGTACAGACAGTGGGGTTACTGTGAGATTTTCCAGTGAAATGAAGCACAGTACTTACTTGATTGGCAAGTCATGAATGATTTAGCATCTTACAGGACTGGTCCCAAGGACCTGGGCCAGGGTTCTCTCCTCAAAGATAGTGAGGACCCGAATGTCAGGTACCTCTCCAGTTGCATGGGCTTTCTCCGTCCTGTTATAGGTTGTATTCTCCTGTAATGAGAGAAAGGAGAGATTGAGTGAGATGAAATTGGCTGACACTGCTATTAGTGCTGGTGCCGGTAGGCAGAAAGTGGTAAAGTCATCCCAGGTAATGAGTAGACAGCGCAGAGGGCATGCAAGTCTACTGTTTTGGGAAATGTCACAGAGGCAGAGTAGGTATTTGATGAGGCAGCTCTGAAAAGATACAATGAAAGGACTTGCACAGCCCCACGGACAAAGTTTCTTCACAAAACTCAATACAACCCATACTTAGTCAAAAAATGCAAGGTACAGTCCTAGTTCTAGTCTCTCCTATAGATCTCTCCCATACCCTCTAAGTATCCACCTTGGCAAATAACCTGTCATTCTTCTAACCAGGCCTAATCTATCCAATCTTTTCTTATAAGATAATCCATTCATTGAAGGAATCTGTCAACTGAATCCTCTTTGCACTGTTTCTAATGCAATTGCATCCCTTATTGAGGAAGCAAACCAAACCTTAGAACTAGAATCCGAATTAGATTTTATTGTTATGTGTATTCAAGTTAGGAATACATGGGTACAGTGAAAAGTGTACATAGTCCCCCGTCCCTATCACCATTTTGGTTACAAAGCCAGAACCTCGAAAAAAAAAGCAGAAATAAACAAAAAGTAAAAGGTAAGAAAACTATCTAAATCTCAAAGTCTAGGTCTTACCTCCATAAAGGCTTTTGGAACCACTGATACAGGCAGCCAGGCCTAGCCACTGCTTGAAGTCTTGGTCAGCCTGTAAGTCTCACATCGATAGCCAGGTGGGACTGCGTTCTTGCTGTCGCTGTCACTACCACCACCTCCTCCAATCACAGGAGGAGCTTTGCCATCACAGCCAGCCCTGAATACTGGGAGGATGTCCTTGCTACCGCCTCCAATTGCCAAGAGGAGCCATGTCTGCTGCTGTCGCTCAAACCGCCAGGAGGCTGCCACCATTCTGCGCATGGCTTGCTCTTGCTGCTGTGCCAATTCTGCCGATTAACCTGCCGCAAATGGCTTGAAAGAAAAGAAAAATGAGAAAAAGAAAGAAAGAAGAAAAAGAAAAAGAGCAAAAGTTAAAAGAAAGAAAACAGATGCGAGTGGACAAGACCCCAGGCTCAGGAGACCGCACACAGCCTGCTACTCCGCCGCCATCTTGCTAGGTGATGATGACAGAGTTCTAGATGTGGTCTCACCAATATCCTGTTCAGTTCAAGCAGCACTTCCCTACTTTTATGTTACTGTCCCCTCGAAATAAATGATAAGATTCCATAACCATCCTAATCACTTGCTGTATGTACAAACGAATATTTGTGGTTCTTCTATCCAACAATATAAATGAATAAATATGTCTATGAAGCTGTAGAATATGAAGCATTAATTCAGCCTCAACTGGAGCATCTTGCTCAGTTTGGGATACCACACATGGAAGGATGTGAAAGCTTGAGAAAGAACAAAGAAAAGATTCATGAGAATGGTACCAGAAATGAGGAGCAGATAGACTGGAGAAAGTGGGACTGTTCTCCTTAGAGAAGATAGGGAGGAGATTTGAGAGAGGTGTTTGAAATTATGAGAGGTCTGGGCAGCGTTAAGAGGGAAAATCTGTTCCTGCTGGTCACACCTTCAAGAAGTGTAAGACACAGATCTAAACTGAATGGCAAACTAACCAAAGGCGACGTATTGTAAAACATTTTTGCATAGCAAAGTAGTTAGGATCTGGTATGCACTAACTGAATGTCTGGTAAGATTCAGTCATGACTTTCAAAAGGGAATTTAATAATGACCTGCAATGAAACAATTTGTTGGACCATGGAGAAGGATATGGACCTAGCAGCATCGCTTTTTCAGAGAACTAGTACTAACTAAATAGGCATACTGGCTTCCTCTGTGCTGTAACTATTCTCTGATTCAAATACCATGGTTCCATAGTATGGAATTCACTAAACCTTCTGCTGGCCTCCCCCTTTATTATCCTCTGTAAAACCTATGCCATTAACAAAGCTTTAGCTCAGTCTGCCTACTGTGTCTTTGGGTCAGTCTCTATTTTTGTATTGTTACACTTCTGTGAAAGGTACCAAGATACTTTCCACATTAAAGGCACTATGCAAATGCAAGGTATTATCCTTCCTACACTGATTCAAAAATGGTTTAGAATTAGATCTAATGTATCATAAAGTGTATGTTTTACATTGACTTTTTTTAAAATAAATTGATAATTCTGCTTCCAAAACAGGCTCTGCACGATAACCAAACAAAATTACCTTTATTTTTCCCTCCTCACACCCCAGTGTGGTTATAAAGCTGGAGCTTAACAAAAGGTTTAGTTCATGAAGCAGAGAAACCAAACTAACCAAGCACAGCTGAAAAGTATTCACTCTGTGAGACAATCAGCTCTGATTCTTTGTTCCATTGTAGCTTTTCAGATCAGTTTGTGATGAAGATGGAGGTGGAGGTGGGGAAATGTGGGGGAACTAAGTAAAACAGTGAAGCCCTGGCAGATGGTGCTCAGTGTTTGGCTCCTGCTGGGCTCAGCAGGGCCTACAGCTTAGAGGGTTCAGACCATCAAAAGGACTTCTGCTATTGGGGGAATCGCAATGTCGACAATCCGTCTGCCACATATCGTTTTCTTAGCTTTTCTTCATTTGTATTAAATACAACTTGCGATCTGTTTCTGTAGCCTGCATACAGGACTGCCCTGCAAAGAGTTTACTACTGCTGCAAGATGGAATGGATAGAGCTGGAGATGTTACACAGGTAAGCAAGCTAAGAAAAGGCTAGGCTTAGATCCAGAGATTAGCAGCACCCCGCTGACAAAAACATTTCCAATGAAAACAATTAGTTAATTGTTGATGAGCCCGACCCCTCATGTGAGTAACTTTGATATATTCCATGCATTGAGTATAATAAAGAAGCTGTCATCAAAAGTTCAATTATATTCATTATGTAAAGATTGTTATAATGTCATCATGTTATAATTTTCTGTCTTGATTGAGAGTTGGGTATAAACAAGAGTTATATCAGAAATCGGGCTATGGGATAATATAATTTTCAACTGCTAAGTGTTGGTATTAGTGAAGAGAGTGTTCAAGTTTCTGTTTCCTCACAGTGTAGAGCTGTGATAATTTATCTATGTGAAAGTAATAAAGAAATTAATATTGAAGCCAACTTTGTCATTGCACATTTTAATAAATTACAGTACCTCATTTCTTTTTATACGTAGGTGAATCAATCAAACCATAGCCAACATTCAATAAAAAGTGCAAAGTGTCCTATTCAAGTGCACTCCAAAGTGTAAAACAATTCAGTAAAATTTTGTGGAAATAACATGAAAAGATCACAACCTAACTTTAGAATGATTCAAAAAAATCACATTATGCAATTCACCATTTTTTTTACATTAAACGTAAACTGCATTACCGAAAAAGCATTTCTGAAATGCTTTCATTGCTTATATGCTCTTGATATTTATGAATACAAAATTAAAGTTTCTTCTGGAAGATTTTCGCTATGCAGCAAATTTGTAAATGTGTAAAAGGTTTATAATTTCATTGCACTCCCAGATCACTTCTTCACCTGAGTAGTTTGGCCATATCCCAAACAGTGACGATCAAAAGGTACAGTGTATTTATTCCTGTGAGTGAGTGCGCTTATAAATGTAACAATCATTACGTGTTTTAAAATGTAGCATCGTTTTTATGAGAAAATAAATTGTCCTTCTTCTAACTTAACATTTCAGGGCTAATTTGCTTCAGAACAAACTTTACTGCAATAATGCTGACCAGAAATAAGGACATGATAAGATTTAGAATGTACAGCTTAAACTAATATATTTTGCTTAACCTGAAGCTGAATTCCACAAGTATAATACTTTATTTATGTAAGGGCAAGTGACAGATACTGCAAAAGGCTATGCATGCTGCTTTGCATGTAGTGTATGGAGGGCTAATATGGTGGAAATAAATTTAAAAAGATGTTCAAATATTGGTACCAAGAAATAGTCCTTTATGGGAATAAGTGAAATTGTTTAAAGCATGGCATGTTTTACAGCTGGTAGCTATAATAATAGACTGAAATAATGTCGGTCAGAGCGACGCCTGATTTTAAGTACTGTTCAGAAACGATTGTCTGTTAAAAAGAATTAAAACTGATGAAGGAAATTTCTCTTCAGTCCACTGCACCTTTTGCAGTCCTTAAGAAATGTCAATTAGCTGCAGCTGGACACTAAACACCACACAGGAGTCTTGCCGTCTCCTTTATTTTTCATCCAAACAGCATAATAAGATTTACACAATCCATTTTTATAAAACAAATGTGTTAATCTTTCAATTTGTTGCAGCATCTGAAAGTCCAAGGGTCGTGACCTTATTTTAGAGGAACAGCTCTCAAGGGTTTAAGGGTTCACCAGAAAGACCCTGCAACAATGAGACACGTGCTGGTGAACTGTCATCAGGAAAGCAGTTACGGTTGACCAGTGGGGGTCTGTTATCCTGGAGAGGCTTTGTGAAGAAAAGACACGTGCCAGCTGTCAGTGAGAATCTATTGTGGTAGGTTAGCATGAGCCAGCAGTCCACAGGACCTGGGTTACATTGTGAGGCTTAATAAGGAGAGTAATTACTTCTCCATAATAAATCCTCATAATCCAGATATGTACGTAAATGGATGGCAGAGCATGTCAAACCATGTACAGATGACATTTACCATGCTGTTAAAACATTAGCTTCATGTTTTGCTCCAGCTGTGAAAAATGTCTATAAAGGGTGGAAAATTACATCTTGTATTAGCATTCCTTATTTGTTTACCTTGTAAAAGTGGAAGGAATATGATTGAATGGAGGAGATGATCATTCCTCCAAGTGATGTCTTTGATGTTCGATGTGGTTCAAATTAAGTGTTTGACATCATTGTTTCATTTGTAACAAGAGGGTGGATCTGCTCATTTTGTTTCAAATCCGGGAAAAGAGTTACGTAGAAAATGGTCAGCGATAATGCAGGTTGGCGCAGATCTATCATTTATACAATATTTGTACAAAATAAGCAAGTAAATAAGAAACCTTAGATGCTGAAATTCTGGGAAGTCAGCTGAGTCAGCAAGAATGTGGTGGAGCAGATCTCCTACTGACTATCATCCATTCGCAAAGTCAGCATCTAAATCATAAGAATGCAATTACTATGCATTGTAGAATGCAGCCTGAACTCGTAAGGATATGTCAAAGGTGCCAGTGCCTTAACCCAATTAACTTCTTAAATTAACTGCTGCATTTACTTGAAGTGGCATACTGTCTAGAAAACAGGATCTAGTAAATTAACAATATATGTTTAGTTTATAGTGGAAAAGACTTATTTGTCTGTGTTTGTTTTGGAAATATTAGTTAAAGAAATTTTTAAAAAAGATGTATTTCTACATCACTTTATTAAATGCTTCAGAAATGTCCTTAAGAACTTCCTGAATTCCTTTTAAATACAGGCCTTGTTGGTATGCAGATAAACATCACTGACATTGTGAACACAAGTTTCTGAAAACAGCTATGGAATGATCAATGAGGTAATCTGTTTTTGGTGAGTTTGATCCGGGAGGGGAATTTTGAACATAATGCACTGGAGTCTTCAGGACACATTTGAATCTCTATGCTTTGTATCTAGATCTGATGTGCAACTGTCCCCCAGCCCCACATGGTTCTAACAGCGTAGTTAGTGTCACAACCTTTTGATTACAGAGCAATGTTGGAACTAGCAGTAATGTGTTAATCCAGTTGCTGTGGTGGAGCCGTGCCTATTGCCAATCTACCACTGCAAAAATGTTATTGGTAGCAGGGCAAGCATTGGGTAGCTTTCGCAATCTTGACCATATTGAGTGTTTTTTAGTGACCAAGTAATGGTATTTTACCAGTGGAAGGAAGTGTCCACATCCAGTGCCAATTGGAGCCCTACTTCTGGTAATATCCCCCCCATTTGTTACCCCTTCCACCCCACTGAACCTAGGCCTTTCCAGGATCTGCCAGCCTGGCCGTGGTGATTGACTGGGCTTATTTGTGAGCTTGGCAACATGGATCCTGTATGACGGGACTGTCTATAATCCCATTAGTGTCCACTCCTCCCATTTGCCATCACTGGGACTCCAGCCATTTGATGGCTAGCAGATTTTGGAAGCTGGGTCCTCCTCCCAGATGGGCCTGAGCCAATCAATGGCTCAATGACTAGTAAATCACTACAGGCTATTCAGCTAAAGGGAGACAGACTTAACCCTAATTTCCCTACCATGAAAGAAAGTACACGTTCTTAGAAGAAATTTTAACAATACGCAAATGTGCCAATGATTGAAAGGATGTTAATAAAATGTAACAAACTTGAATGTGTTGATTGCTTCCAGAATGTAATTTAATGACAATTTTTATTCTTGCTGTAAGGAAAAGAATGTGTTGTGATGTCTAACCAATGGATAGCTGCAGACTAGATAATCTCTGCAGGCAACTGTGAAGTATTGTCACAATCTCACAATAGTCTACAGAGATTCTGTAGTCTGTTGTCTCTACTAACAGCTTCTTAACAAGAATAACCTTATTAAACTATTGATTTAATAATCACATTGGTAATATTATTCTTTCAAAAACAAACTGGGAAGTGGTTATTATCCAGTATAAAAGACCTAATGTATTCACAGAAACATACAGATTTGAAAACTGTAATTTTGTAGATTCCAATTTCAAGATTAGATCTTAATAATGGGGAAAACTAGGCATTTCATCCTCTGTGTTTAAATTTGAAGATTTACATCATGTTCCGACAGTGATGCTGTGAATTGACACAAGATGCTGCACAAGGTAGATCTGAGTAAAATGGGATCAAATAGTTTGTTTCAGATGCATGAAATAGTAATCCATTATATTTCAATGCCATGTCTAAGGTACTTCATTGAAAAGTTTATAACATTTACTAGTTTAGCGTACGTAACTAAAACATAAATGAAAAGGTTCACTGATACTGGTAGACTTTGAAACATACGAAAACATAACCCAGGATGACTGCTGTAAGTTTCTGTACTGTACTGAATGCATAGACATGTAATTTTCAGTGGTGCTACCTAACCAATCTAAAACTTATTGTTCAATCATTACTTTTTACACAAAGTGCACCTATCTTCCCTTCACTATCATGAGGAATAGCCTAAAACATGGAATTCCAAAATCTGCTTGGTAACATTCTACATTGAAGCCGAGAAGTTAAATTCCAAGAATTTGGAGTAAACCATGGGAAGGGATAAGAAATAGTCTGAAAGTAGAAATCAAGATGTGGATGTTAGAAGAGTTATATTGTTGATGAGTGAAAAGGCTCAGTGGATTGAACCAATATTCAATGATTGTATGATCACTATTCCTAATTTATACTATCCTTGGATTCAGAAACTCCACCATTGCAAACTGATTAAATTCATACAGACACCAATTTAATTGAATCGAATGATTTAACAAATAAATACAGTGATAAGTGTAAAATGTTGCCACATTCCAGCACCATTTTGAGATATAGAAGATAATAAGATATTGCTAGAATATAACTAAAAACAGGGTTCTCCCTTCCTTCTTGTCCTCCATTCGACATGGGAATGTTGGGGGTCTTCATAACGGGCATCATGCCCTCCACTGTCCCTTCATGACAGTCTTTCCAGGAGGCCCTCTCCAGGCCTACCACTCCACCACTAATGCAACTGCTGCTCCTGTTGATCCACCAGGAGTGCTGATTCTGGCCAACTGCATTGCCGCACCTGACCGACACTGACCATAGATACTGCCTTCTCCACCAACCACAGAGGCTGCCATGCTGTCGCCAACATCTTGAAAGCTGGTGCCACCACTACCACCTCGAGTCCTGCGCTGGGCTCACTAATGCTGAAATTGCCATGCTCTGGTGCCACCTCTCACCGCTGGGCCCACACTGACTACCTTCACGAGCTCTCCGAGGGCTTGGTATCCTCCGCCCTGGCTCACTTTCACCGAGGAGCTGATTCTTGCCACCCATGCCGCAGGTGCCTGGGAGGCCAGGCCCGTTCTTGACCTGCCAAAGATGCCAAAAGGGCCTCTGAAAAGAAAAGAAAGACAGCTAAAGAAAAGAGCAAAAGCAACATGCAAAAGTAAGAAGAAAAATAACAAAGAAATCAGATGGAAGCGGACGAGCCTTGGGCCAGGAGCTCTGACATAGTGCCACTACTCCACCACCATCTTGGACTTCAGGAAATTCAGGAAAGAAAGAAAAAATTCAACAAGCAATTCAAATTCCAAATGAGCATCCAAGATGATTGAATAATGGCCAATAAAAATTACCACAGGAAAGTGTTAAGTGTTGCATATAACTGGCATGGCTGACACTTCTTCAGCTACATTCCCCTACATTTTCCTGTTGGCTCTGAGGTCCATGCGCAGCAGTGGTTTCTGGAACTGTAAGTCAATGGATCCACATATCGATTGGCATAAAAAAACTTTGGGCAGCTGTGCAGTTGTGCAACTCACACATGCAACCCCATTCGCTCACCGTAGTCATTGTTTAACTTCCAGGCCATGTCCTTTGGTACATCTCGTCTAGTCACTGTTTCTCTGCCCTTGACCCCAGTGCTCATTGCATTGTTACTGCCACAGTAGGGGAATATCACATACAGGCAAACAATCAAACAACTTCGTTTTTATTTATAGCCAGCAAAAGTAAGCGTAAACAAAACAATTGGAGGCTGCAGTTGCCCCCATTATGCAAATCAAATGCTGGCATAATGATGAACACTATTTTACATTCCATGATTGTCTGCTGCACCCAGCTCCCATCTACTGAAACTGGGTGTCTATCAGGTACTATCTGGCTTATAGCACCCGATGCGACTGAGCTCCGTCATACACAAAGTGTGTTACCTCTTCCCTAACGTCCTCTCTCTTCTCCTCTGAACATTGCTCCCATTTCTCCAGTTCTTCAACATCTCACACATTGCCTCACAGCCAGCTCCAACTATGCAGTGCATAGCACACGAGGGTGATGCAGCAGACTCTACCAGACTATGTCGGAGGGGTGCCCCCAAGATAAGCAGTGAATCTGCATTTTCAGTGGCTCTAGTGTCTGTGACACAATGTCTCTGGTTAAAGCATGAGCAGCAATGTCTCTGCACTCTTCATTTGTCAGGAGGTCGTGCAATTGTTTCATGAGCCATGGTCACAGTGGGTAGCCCTTGTACCCCAGTAACCAGCCTTATAAGGCAGCTGGACCCTTATATGCACCAGGTATATTACAGTGCTCCAAGATCTAGGAGTCATGGCAGATGCCAGGGTAGCAAATACACATCTCCAGGAAGTGGTGATGATGATCACAGATCTCCTGCACATTAGCTGAATCTTGATAAATTGCTTAGGGTTGTGATAAGGCCCCCAGTGCCACGTGTGTGCATTCAATAGTACCCTGCACCTGGGAGTCTGCAGCACTGACCCCATCATCAGTCACTGACCTAATGTATTTGTGGATGGATGGCTGAGAGATCCCACACAGGTCACCTGCTGCTCTCTGGAAGGTTGTAATGGTAAGGGATTTTAACTTTCAAACATAGACTGTGACTGCTTAGATAGAGAGGAATTTGTTAAGTGTCTTTGTAACAATTTTCTTTATCAATATGTAGAAGTAGCGCCAGAGAGGGAGCAAAACCCAACCTTTCTTTTGGGACATAAAGCAGGGCAAGTGACTGAGGTGTGAATGGGGGAGTTCTCTATACATAATTCTATTAATTTTAAACTAGTTATGGAGGAGGATAGAACTGATCAAAAAGTTAAAGTTCTAAATTGGAGCAAGGCCAATTTTAACGGTATTAGACATGAGCTTTCAAAAGTTGATTGGGAAGGCTGTTCACAGGTAAAGGGGCAACTGGCAAGTGGGAGGCTTTCAAAAGAGAGATAAGGAGATTTCAAGGACTGTGTGTTCCCGTTAGTGTGAAGGACAAGGTCGGTAGGAATAGGGAACGATGGATGACTAGAGATATAGATACTCCGGTCAAGAAAAAGGAGGCATGTGTCAGGTATAGACAGTTAAGATTGAATGAATCCCTTCAGGAGTGTAGGGGCATACTTAAGAGGGAAATCAGGAGGGCATAAAGGAGACATGAGATAGCCTCGGCACTTAAGGTTAAGGATCATCAAGTACATTATGGGCAAAAGCGCAACTAGGGAGAGAATAGAGCCATGTAAAGAACAATGAGGCTGTCTACATGTGGAACCACAGGAAATGGGTGAGATAATAAAAAATATTCAATGTCAGATTGTGGAGAAAGACATGGAATCTGGGGAACTTGGGGAAGTAAATAGTGGTGTCTTGAAAAATGTCCACATTACAGAAGAAGAGGTGTTAGAGGTCTTAAAACGTGTAAAGATAGATAAATCTCCGGGACCAGATCAAGTGTATCCCAGGACTTTGTGGGAAGCTAGGGAAGAGAAATGCTAGGCTATTTGTATCAAAAAGCCATGGGTCAAGTGCTAGAAGACTGGAGGGTGACTAATGTTGTGCCTTTATTTAAGAAACACTGCAAGGAAAAGCCAGGGAAGTGTAGCCCAGTGAGCCTGGCATTAATGGTGGGTAAGTTGTTGGAAGGGATTTTGAGGGACAGGATTTACCTGCATTTGGAGGTGTAGATGACACCAAAATTGGTGGTATGGTGGACAGTAAAGAAGGTTACCAAAGAATACAACGGGATCTTAATCAGCTGGACCAATGGGCTAAGGAGTGGCAGATGGAGTTTAATTTAGATAAATATGAGGTGTTACATTTTGGTAAAATAAAACAGGGCAGAACTTACAGAGTTAATGATAAGGCTTTGAGGAGTGTTATCAAACAGAGAGATGTAGGGGTTGAGGTACATAGTTCCTTGAAAGTGACGTCACAGGTGGACAGGGTAATGACGAAGGTATTGGCATGCTTGCCTTTATTGGTCAGAACATTGAGTATACAAGTTGGGACGTCATGTTGTTGCTGTACAGGACATTGTTGAGGCCACTTTTGGAGTACTGTCTACAGTTCTGGCCACTCTGCTATAAGGAAGGATATCATTAATTTGGTGAGGGTGCAAAAAAGATTTACAGGAATGTTGTTGGACTGGAAGGTTTGAGTTATAAGGTGAGGCTGGATAGGATGGGACTTTTCTCCTTGGAGCATAGGACGTTGAAGGGTGATGCTATAGAGATTTATAAAATCATGAGAAGATTTGATTAGGTGAATAGCAAAGGTGTTTTCCTTGTAGAGGGGTTCAAAACTAAAGGGCACTAGAGGTGAGACAGGAAAGCTTTAAAAGGGACCTCAGGGGCAACTGTTTCACACAGAGTGTGGTGCATATATGGAATGAGCTGCCAAAAGAAGTGGTAGAGACAGGTACAATTACAGCTTGGAAAGACATTTGGAAGTTAAATGGATAGGAAAGAATTAGAGAGATAAAGGCCAAACAAAGGCAAATGGGTCTAGTTAAGTTTGAGAAACCCGGTCAGCATAGATGAGTTAGACCAAAAGGCCTTTTTCTGTGCTATATGGCTCTTTGACTCTATAAAGGTTCAAAGCAGCAGTCACTTTCACAGCCGCCGGAAGAGGTTGACTCCCCATTTCTACAGCTCGCTGGTCTCACTCCATCATAGTCCCATCACAGTGTCCTCCGACATATGGAGTCTGTGTTGACATTGCACCTCATCCATTATGGGGGCATGGAATCAGATGAAAAACTCTGGAATTGGGTATTCTTCATCCTCCGCAGTGGACTACTGCCACTCCAAGGCTGGCCATTGGCACTGATCTTTCTGTCTTCACCATCTTAGAAAGGCCGCCCTACTGTCCCACCAGCAGCCGGGTGCTGTACTCTCAGTAGAATTGATCTACATTAGGAACATAAGGTTCTTGTGTCTCAGAAAAGTCAGTGGTATCATCCCCCTGCATTTGAGAGCTGCAAATATCCTCCAGTCAGTGATTCGTGCAGCACTTCAGTAACAAGGGCCCTTTCTCCATCATTCATTCAGCATGTACTGCTACTTGGTGAACATTGCATGGTGCCTGAATGACCAAACATGACACCAAATAGGCAATCTATGCTGGGCTATAACCCCCTCCCATTGCCAGACCCACTTCAATCCTAGAGCCTCTCATTACATTCAATAAAGTTCCTTTCCCCTTTTCTTTCTTTTTCTCCCCCTCTTTTCTGCAGTTATTCTTCCCCCTCTCCCCAGTCTTTAACTTCTTAAACTGCCCTACCCAGATGGAATGGAGAATGGAGGCAAGTCTGAGTCCAACCATTCTCAGGAGACAAGTCGGAGACGGAGGCGGGCCCCAGAAGCAAGTTTCAGGCAGGAGTTGGAGCAGGAACAGACCGAGCCCAGGCCGACCTGGGAGACAAGTCCTGGAGGCGAGTTGCAGGCTGGAGCCCAGAATGTGGAGGCAGTGAAGCCTTGTGTTCTGAAGCCACCAGGCACGCACTCAGTGAAAAGGAATACAATTTGATTGCTTTTAAAGATGCTTTTTATTCTTATTCTGGACTTGGAGTAATTTGTGTACTTTTTAAAACTTTGCTATGCTAGTTTTTTTTACTCTTTCAATTCTGTAATAAACACTTAAATTGTATATACCTAGGTACCCTGTACCAAAGATGGCGCCAAAGAGGCGACATTACAGACTCTTCACTACACTCATTGAATGCACGTGACCATAAAGGCCATTCTAAAGTCCATTGTAATAGCTACATGACAGATGATAAAATGATTGTCTCCACCTCCCACAGCATCCTTGCAAATTTCGAACAGAAAACGTTTGCAGGGAGCACAGCTCACACTGGACCTCACCCCCATCTGATCACGAAGTACCATCCGAGAGCTCCATATCCCCTTTTGCCTTGTACTATCCCAATCCTATCCTTGCCTTGTACTGCACCACCACAACCACCACCACCATGGCCATCATGTGGAGGGCCAGCACATTGAACTTTGCCTCTAACTGTCTTCCTGATATTACATCTTCATGAAGCCTCCCAACTCCCCAGTCCTCTATGCTCCCCTTATTGGTGGCTGTCAAAAACATTTCTCCCAAAGCTGGCCATGCCACTATTCCATATGGGTACCCTGTACCTGGATTTGACCCATGACCATCCTTGTCCCCATCTCAACCCATGCCTCTGCATTCCCAACCCAGCACCGACTGCCCCATGCTCTCTTATCAATGATTCCACTGCCCCCAAACGCTGCATCTACAGCATCCTCCTTAACAATCAAGACATGGATCCCAGGACTATATTCACCCCAGAACTCAGTCCAGCTTCTACACACACTTCCTAGACATGACCCGATCAGACCTCTGACCACTGTCTTTGCAGCTCCCTGACTGACAACATGCAATTCCCTCACTGCTTGTGATGGTCCTACAAGACTAACCGATGTTGGATTCTATTATATGAATGGTTCCTCCTGAGGGAACTTGATTTGATGTGTTATGGACCAGGCCAGATCCCCATCCAAATATTTTAAGAAGGTAGCCTAGACCCTAACATTTCCTTATCTCAAAGAGAGATGTGAAGTGGGATTTCCAGGTGTGACGCAACTGGTCAACCCACTCAGCTCTAAGCAAAAGAAAATTTATTTAAACACTACAGTTGAAACACGAACACAAGAAAGCGGAGTTTAGAGTATTAAAAATCTAACCAACCCAATACAGGAGCTTAACTAATTAACTGTTCCAATATAGTAATATCCCATAAACACAGCCTTTGGCAAAAATTCAAACACAGATTCTTACAGGCAGGAGAGAACAGCATGCAGAGAGAGATTTCAGAGAAAGTCAGAGGAATCCTTCTGTCAATAAATGTGGAGCTGGACAAACACAGCAGGTCAGACAGCATCAGAGAAACAGCAAAGTCAACGCTTCAGGCCAAAATCCTTTGTCAGGACTGGGTAGGAGAAGGGGACCCCAGAAATAAATAGAGGGAGGGGTTTGGGCCTGGGGAAAGGTAGGTGGGATGGTGATAGGTGGATGCAGGTAAGGCGTTATAGTGATTGGTCAGTGGCAAGGGTGAAGCGGATAGGCGAGTAGGAAGATGGACAACTAGGAAAGGTCAAAGAGGCGGGAGATGGATAAGGGTGGGGGGTGGAGGGATTTTGAAGCTGGTGAAGTCAATATTCAGGCCCTTGGGCTGTAAGCTCCCAAGGTGAAATGTCAGGTGTTGTTCTTCCTGTTTACATCTGGCCTCACTCTAACAGTGGAGAAGTGGGAGGGGGTATTAAAATGGATGGCAACCGGAAGGTCAGGTTAGCTGGTGCACGCATAGTGAAGATGCTCCACAAGCCGGTGCTCCAGTCTGCTTTTAGTGTCCCTGATATAAAGGAGACCACTTCAGGAACAGCGGATGCAATAAATCAGGTTGGATGAAGTGCAGGTGAATCTCTACCAGATTTGGAATGGTTGTCTGGGGCCTTGGACAGAGTGAGAGGGGAGGTGGGGGGACAGGTGTAGCTCCTCCTGTGGTTGTGGAGAAAGTGCCAGGTGTGTGTACCAGGTGTGGTGGAGAGATTGGTGGGGAGTGTGGAGCCAACAAGGAAGTCAAAGAAAATTACAGCACAGGAACAGGCCCTTCGGCCCTCCAAGCAAATAATTTTTTTCCATTATTGAACCATTTATTTTACCGTGGTGAAAACTATTACATTTCACAATAGAGAGACTAGATCTCAGGTCCTTCTACAATTTAAGCACAAATCACCATTTCCCATTCTTGCTCTCCACCACAGGAAGGATAGGCAATATGCAATTCTAAACAGTATCAAACCAAGCTTGCTACTTGCAGTCAGTTCAGTCACTCTCTCCCAGGGTGAGCTTGTCAAACAGGTACTCTCCCATGCCATTCTCAGGGGCTCCTAGTCTCTTCAGGTTGGTGATGTGATCTCCCAGCTTCTTGATCATCTTCACTTGCTCATCCAAGTAGTGCCTCTCCAGGAAGTCACACAGATGAGGGTCTGTGTGGTCAGAGGCGAGTTTGTGCAGATCCAGCAGACTCTGGTTCACATCCTTCTCCATCTGCAGAGCTGTCTACATTGCCTCCAGACCATTGCCCCACTCATCCTGCTCTGGCTTCTTGATGTCCTGCAGGAGGACTCTGCTTCCATGTTTATTCTGAACGCCATCAGTTTCTCTGCATGTTCCCGTTCCACATGGGACTGTTCTTTGAAGAACTCAGCAAAGTGATGCAGGGCAACATCATTGTGGTCAAAGTAAAAGGATATGGAGGGGTAAACATAAGAGGAATAGAGCTCCAGGTTGATCTGCTTGTTAACAACATCCTCACAGTCCTTGCGGTAGTTCTGACACACTTGGGAGGCCATCTTCACTATCCTGCTCACTATCACCTAGACAACTCAAGAACTAAGCCGAAGTGAAAGGTACCTGCAGAAAGTAGACAGGGGTGGGGAAGGGAATATCTTTCTTGTAGTGGGATCTGATTGTAGGTAGTGGAAATTTCAGAGGACGATGTGTTAGATTCGGAGGTTGGTGGGATGGCACGTGAGGACTAGGCGGACTTCTCATTGCTGTTGGAGGGAGGGGTTTTGGAAAATGGGGGAAATGCGATTGAAGGCATCCTTAATAACAGAGGATGGGATACAATGGTCTCTAAAGTAGGAGGATGTCTGGAATGTCCTGAAGTGGGACACCCCATCCTGGGAGCAGAGGCGGAGGAATTGAGGGGATGGGATAACATTTTTGTAGGAGGGTGGTTGAGAAGAGGTGTAGTCGAGGTAGTTGTGGAAGTCAGTGAGTACTTTAATGAAGCTTGCAACACTTTTGGTACTGTGGCTAAAAAACAAGAAAAAACAGTCCTGACGAAGGGCGTAAACCTGAAACGGTGACTCTCCTGCTCCTCTGATGCTGCCTGACCTGCTGTGTTCCTCCAACTCCACACTGTATTGACACTGACTCCAGCATCTGCAGTTCTCACTATCTCCAAGAAAAAACCTGAGAAGTGGTCACTCTCCTTCCATTGTTAAACTGTTACTCCCTGGTCTCTTTGGGCCTCTACCTTCACAACCTTGCTTCAAAAAAACCAAGGACAGAATAATGTTTTTAAAGTGACAGCATCATCACACTTAAAAAATGAACCATCAATATACAAAGATGCCTTCATTTTAAAACCCTTAGTCTTACTTTATTGGTCCACTACAATACATGCACGCTGCCTTGACATTAAGCATGCAAATATTCACTACTACATTCTATTTCAGTCCATTTACTCCTGCCGCTGCACGTCTCTGTCTGAATTCATCCAAGTCGTGATAACGCGCTGCCAATTATGTTTTCTCGTTTCGCCATGTGTATAATTTTCAAATTGAATGGCTGCAGTAATAAGCTCCATCTAAAAAATGTGGAATTTTTGTACTTAAATTTCTCCAAAAACTTCAATGTGTTATGGTCAGTATATACAATTGTCTCAGGCACATTACTGGTAATATAAATGTTGAAATATTGTAACGCTAACACCAAGCTCAAGGTCTCCTTCTCAATCATGGAATATTTCTGTTGATGAATATTCAGTTTCCTGGACAAATATCCAGTAGGTCTCTCTATCTTGTTGTTGTCTTCTTGTAAGATTGCTGCACCAACACTCACATCATTTGCATCGATAGCCCCTTGAATGGCTTTGTGTAATTGGGTGTGGTTAACACTGGGGCAGTGGTTAACACAGTTTCCAAGCTGTAAAATGCTGCCTGACTGTTTACCATCCACTGAAATTTTCTGCACTTCTTCAATAAGTCAGTCAATGGAGAAACCACACTGCTAAAATTCAGTATGAACTTCCGATAAAACCCATTCAATCCCAGGAATCATAGTACTGCTCTCTTCGTCGATGGTATGGGAAACTCACCAATAAACTTTGTTTTCACACTGTGTGGGGCCAGCTTTCCATGTCCAATAACATGGTCCAGGAGCGTGACTTGGGCTTTTTTGAATTCAGTCTTTGTCAGGCTGATCACCAAGCCTGCCTTGCAAAGTTGATCAAACAATTCTAATACGTGTTGCAAATGTTCCTTCCATGTGTGACTAAAAATCACCAGGTACACCACACAATTGGTTAATCCAGAAATGATTTTATTGTCTTTGAAATGTGGCTGGCGCATCTTTCATACCAAATGGCTGGACTTTAAATTGATACAGTCCATTTGGTGTCATGAAAGCTGAAATTATCTTCGCTCTTTCAGTTAAAGGTACCTGCCAGTATCCTTTGTGTAAGTACAACTTAAAAAAATGAGTTGCTTGTCCCACCTTCTCAATACAGTCTTCCAAATGTGGAATTGACTATGAATTAGATTTTGTGACTATGCTGACTTTGCGATAGTCTACGCATAATCATTGGGTACCATCTGATTTAGGTATCATCACTATGGGTGGGCTCCAGTCACTGCAGCTCACTTTGATTATGTTGTCTTGGAACACGCATTCAATCTCTTTTTAAACCTGTTCCCACTTTAGAGTCTTAACTCTATAAAGGATGTTACTTAATTGGAACAGCAGTTCCTAAATCTACATCATGCATAACTAAATGAGCACTTCCCAGTTTATTCCCAAATATCTCTACATGCGATGGTAATAACCCTTTCAGGTCATTTTGATCTTCTTCTGGAAGGTAACAATAATTTATCCCAATTTTTGAGAACTTCCTCATTGTCCAATCTAATTTGAGGAATGTCCAATTCAGAGTCCAATAAACCTTGCTTTTAAAGTTTCACCTATCACTGGAACTAACACTATCTCCATTAGCAAAACAGCAAGTTTTGATTTCTTGCCTGTTTCCTGTTTCCTCATATGTTGTGATATTTTCAAATGCTTTCTAGCCAACTCTCCCGCTCTGGTTAATTGTTCCCTAAAATTTGACACCTAGTCTGAATATGTGGTCTATGAACTCGGACTCACCAATTTCTCCTTAATTAATTTCAGTGGCCCTCTGACCTCATGCCCAAAAGCTACTTCAATGGACTGAATTTGGTTGATTCATTTGCTGCATCTGTAATTGCAAAAAATACAAATGGAATTTTTATCCCAATCGTTAGGATAGTCTTGATTTTGAGCCCTTAACATAGTCTTTAAAGTTTATGCCACCTTTCGAGCACTCCCTGCAATTCTGGATGGTACACAGTAGATTTGAGTTGTTTTGTTCCTAAGCTATCCATAACTTCCCTGAATAACTTTGATGTAAAGTTTGACTGATTGTATCTCTGTGGGTAGCCCGTATCTAGTGAAAATCTTAAATAATTCTTCTACAATCCTTTTAGCTGTGATATTGCATTCTGGAATGGCCTCTGGAAATCTAGTTGACACATCCCTTATTGTCAACAAGTACTGATTCCCACTTTTTGTTTTAGGTAGGGATCCTATACAATCAATTAAGACTCTTGTAAAAGGTTCCTCAAATGCAGGGCTGGGTATTAAAGGTGCTGGTTTTATTACCGCCTGAGGTTTTTCAATTACCTGACATGTATGACATGTTCGGCAAAATTCAACTAAATCTTTATGCAGTCCAGGTCAGTAAATTTTTTTTTGTATTTTGGCTTGAGTTTTTCTTTACTCCCAAATGACCTCCTCCTGGTAATTCATGTACTACCCACAATACTGCTTTTCTATAACTCACTGGTAATACAACCTACTGAGCTTCTGCCCATTTCTCATCCGCCTAAATATATGATAGTCCCCACTTCCTCACCAGGACATCATTTTTAAGACAGTAACATTTGGGAATACACTCAGATTCTTCTTCTGTGTACGCTTTTTGATACAATTGCTTCTGTTTTTCATCTTTCTGTTGTAACTTAGTTAATTTCTCTGAACTAAAAATATCCACTTTGTCCTCAACCTGTTCTTGTTTTTTCTCAAGCAATCGATCAAACATAGTACCTAATAATTCTACCTCAACTTCCTTATCTTTATTCTTTAATTTCTCCTCACAAAGCCAACCAATGGCTTTGTGACCTTGTTAACACAGTCAGGGAAAATCCCAGGATATACTTTCTGTAATCCCTCAGTTACCTGATTTTCCACTAGTTTTTCAACCACAGTAGGCAGCAATCCTACCCGTGATCCAGCTATGTCCATTACCAAGGATGAATTGTATTCCTGGAGCCAAGAGTTCCTCCAGTACTTCTGCCACCACTTCTCCACTTTTCACTGGACACGCCAAACTCACTCTACATAATGAAGCACTTCTTGTCTCACCATAAATTCCACATACTAGCACTTTTTCTGGCAATAGTCCCTCTGAGTTACATGTCTCCTCATCTCTTAACATCAAAGATTGATATAGTATCATATCTCTTAATACTGTAAATTCTTTACCTGCTGCTCCTGGCCTGTGCAAGTAAACCTTACCTTCGCAAGTAAATGGTTTAAGAAGATCTGGCACTTCCTTCTCATCCAACCTCCGACCAGGTTGTACATTCTGGTGCAGCTTTTTAGTCTTCACTGTGCCTTCCTTTACCACTTTAACAAAATTCACTGGCTTATCCTGTTTTCCTACATCCGCCTTCCCAGTGCTTTTCCTAAACCATCAACACTTTGACTTCCTGTGGCCTACTTTATTGCAGTGAAAACACCTGAGCTTTTTAACTTCTCTTTCCCCTTCTTGGGTTTCCTTTTTACCCTTTGATAAGTTACCTTTATTATCGTCCATGAAATCTACCTTCTCCCTTACCATCTGAGGATTTCTCTTTTCCCCAGTTTCTATCCCTCAGGGATTGAAATTGATGTCAGAAGCCAAACTTTGATTTATGAACCAACTCATAACCATCAGCCATTTCAGCTGCTAATCTTGCTGTTTTAACTGTCTTCTCTTCCACATGAGTTCTCATTACCTCAGGAAGTGAATTATTGAACTTCTCCAAAATAATTGTCTCTCCAAGAGCATTATATGTTTGATCTACTTTCAATGCCCTAATCCACCCCTCAAAATTACTTTGTTTGACCCTTTCAAACTCAATGTATATTTGAACAGGATCCCTCCTTAGATTCTTGAAACATTGTCTGTAAGCTTCTGGCACAAACTCATACGCACTTAAGATGGTTTTCTTCACGTCCTCATATTCCCCAGATACTTCCTCTGAGAGGGATGCCAATACCTCACTAGATCTACTTACCAACTTTGTTGGATCAATGAAAGCCACATGGTCACCAGCCATTTCATTTGTTTAGCCATTTTCTCAAATGAGATGAAAAAGGCTTTTACATCCTTGTCATTGAATTTAGGCAATGCTTGGATATATTTAAACAGATCCCCATCAGGCCTTTGACTATGATGGGTTTGTTCATCCTCGCTATTCTCCTCACTAAACCTACCTTCTACCTTCACCTCCATCCTTTTAAGTCAACTTTTCTGTCTAATTGCCACCTTCTAAAGTTCAAACTCTTCCTCTTTCTGCTTTTCTTCTCTCTGTTTCTCCCTTTCTTCTGCTAGGGTCTTCCTCTCTTTTCCTTTTTGCTTTGCTAGGGCAATTACGTCCTTTTCTCTTTCCTCTGCTTTTAACTATAACTCAAACTGTTTCCACTCTCTTTCATGTTCAAGCTGCTTCATCTGCAATTGAATTCTAGCCATTTCCGAAGATTCCATTGAGATTTCCAGCAAATTTAAATGTTGAGCTGTTTCTGTAATTACCTTTCCTTTTCTCACAAAGGCAACCCCAACTCGAGTTTAGACCATAACATTTTCTTATTTTAAAGACAGATGTGATGTGGGTTTTCCAGGTGTGATGTAACTGGTCAAACCACTCAGCTTTAAGCAAAACAAAATTTATTAAAACAGTACATTTGAAACACGAACAAAAGAAAGCAGAATTTAGAGTAACTTAACGATTGGAAAACCTAACTAAACCAATACAGGAACTTAACTAATTAACTGTTCCAATATAGTAACATCCCATAAACACAGCCCTTGGCAAAAAGGTAAATTTAAACACAGATTCTTACAGGTCTGCCAACAACAATATGATTGGTTGTGATGTAGCTGAACGCTTGGACTCTGAGCAAGACAGAGAGAAGCAAATTCAGACCAGTAGAGAAACCAGCAGGTCTGCAGCAACCAAATAAAAATCTGTCTCTGTAGTAAGTCGCTTTAAGCCTGAAGAAAACTGGTTTAGCTTTCCTTCAGCAGATGCCACTAGTTTCACTTTGAGTCAACTAAGTCAGAGACATTTCATTAGTGAATCGATTACCCTGTGCCTCTTGTAAACTAGTAGAAGCATTTGGAAAAAGGAAGGTTGAGGAGAAACCTCCAGATTGGCAAGAGGCAACACAACAGATTTTGTAAACAAAAGACTACAGAGCTGGTTCCCGCTAGCTTTGTGTTTTGTTTTCCCCCTGCTTAAGTCTGTCTTTCTCCGGGTTGGTAAGGGGGAGTTTAAAGTTTTAATTTGTAGAGTTTGGTTAACTTAGTCTAATTATCTGTAGTTAGAATCTAATGACCTGCACTCAATAGTTTTCTTGTTAAGTGCAGAATGATGCTGTGCTTTCTGTCAAACTGGAAATCAGGTAGCTTGGCAATTTTGTACAGTTTTTAAAAAAAATCTTTAACTTTTGTGATTCCTCTAACAATGAGGCTTGAATTCCAGAATGTGCCACCTCAGTCAGTCATGACAGCTATATAATGTTTCATGAACAGCTTTCTAAACTCTGTATCACTACTGTCTGGGTGCTCATTATAGAGTTGGATCCTTTTTTGTTTGAAGAAGTCCAGTCATTAATTTGCTTATGAGGCTAATGACAATTCTGTCACAAATCCTTCTTGATTAGTAGTGGGATCAAGGGTTACAGTGTGATGGTAGGGGACTGGATGGTAGGGATGGCATGGTGGCTCAGTGGTTAGCACTGCAGCCTCACAGCACCAGGAACCCAGGTTCAATTCCCACCTCAGGTGACTGTCTGTGTGGAGTTTGCACATTCTCCCCATGTCTGTGTGGGTTTCCTCCCACAGTTCAAAGATGTGCAGGCTAGGTGGATTGGCCATGCTAAATTGCCCATAGTGTTCAGGGTTATAAGGGGATGGGCCTGGGTGGGATGCTCCAGGGGTCAGTGTGGACTTGTTGGGCCAAGGGGCCTGCTTCCACACTGTAGGGGTTCTAATTCTTATGGGTTTGAGAAACACATCAGCCATTATTGAATGGTGGAGCATGGGTTAAATGGCCTAATTCTGCTCCTGTGTCTTATGGTTTAAATGATTTCTTCTCTTAATTTTCAAAGCTCATGGTACAGATAAAGCAAACATTTTATTTGCTGGCACCTATGGAACCAGAAGTATGTTAGTTAATCAAATATTCCAACTGATCAAGAGGTCCACATAATCAATGTAAAAACTCACATTAAGTAACAGAAATGTAATGCAGGGGATATATACACCACTGTTATACTTCATTTACAGCACAAATCACTTAAATAATAATGCTACTTTGCCTTAAATACAGATTAGCAGTAGATAGCCTTCTCGTGCACACCCTCAACTGACTTCTCAGACATCACGAAGATTGTAATAATACAATAAATTTCCAATGTTTGACGTACATAATTTTCCTCAGTTTAACAGGGTCGGTTGGTAAGGCACCGATTGAAACAAAGTTTGTAGTATATACTGGAGGTGAATGATGCTATTTATAGACTCTCTTCAAAATTGATACCTGCTATTGAAACATGATCTCGACAGTGTCCTTTTTTTTAAGCTGTCTTGAGGTTCTTAAATGTAAATTGTTTCTCATCGATCTGTTGTGTATGTAACACATGGTCTGATGTTCTTCCCATCTAGTGGTAACGTGTGCTAACATGTTCTACATTTGATTTTGGTGTCCAATCCTGAAACTGTTCAAAATCTTAAGAATTGTGTTCATCACATTTACCAATTATCTGATCTATCAAATGGATCTGATTGTTTGAATTTCACTGATAGAAAGATGTGCATCAATGTATTTTGTTATATTGGCTGTTTGCTGATAAACACTTATGAGAGTCAGTTAGCTCAATTATCAAGATAGATAGTTTGTGAAGCTGAGTAACAACTGCACTGGCTGTGGTTATAATGAAGGACACTCATCCTCAACCTTTCCCCTCATCTGAAGCTTCAGGTTAAACCACTTCCAGTCATCTCTCTCTCATGAGAGAGCAGCTCTGTGGTCCTTTGGGACTATGGCAACTTTACAGGCACTTGAAGTTTCAATATTATTTGTGATTTGGATGTTAATTGTTAGGATTTTAATCTTCTTTTATTACATTCATTTTGTTGCCTTGTTGAATTATTTGTTGATTAAAACTATTGATTCTTTGTTATAAGGACTACTGAAGCTGAAAGTTGTTGAAGTTTCTGCTGTTCTAAGTGCTGTTTTCAACATGAAGGTTTGATTTCTTTACCAATATGATGTCTTCATTGAGATGATTGAAGATATTATTTTTCCAAGATGGCTGGAGGATGTCCAAAAGATTTGTGGGTAGAACCTTCTCAAAGTGGCTTCACCCAATAAGATTCAGTGACTTTTTGATTGCTAAGCATAGTAATCACAAATATATCAAGGTCTAATCTTTATAGTTACATTCGGTTAGGACTAATCGATCTTCTTCACGTTTTCATGGTCATGTGTATCAAAAATCTGACTCATTCTAGACTGTTCCTTACCAGTTCCTAACCTGCCCACACTGTGCTATTTACGCTTAGTGACGCGCAGATCTATGACATCTTCACTCGGGTGCTCTGGGTCCTTGAAGCCTTTACCTAACAATCTCAATCATCTGGCTGGATATACAAGGTTCTGTGGGGAACTGCCAGAACCTCAGCTGTACATAAAAATGGAAGCCCACTGATACGATCCTTCTCTTCAAGACTAACAAGAATTGCTGTGAGTTGGCTTAATCTCAGCTGGCAACTGTGAGAGTTCAATATCATCCCCCACAGTGGTCACTGGGATTATGCTAAGTGCAGTAACTTCTTTTTTTAATATCGATAGAACTGTGATGCTACCTGATTTTAAATACTAGACCCTGTAGTTATTTTCGGTGCAATTCATCTGAAATTGGTCAAACCAGCACAAAGATCAAGGACCTCTATCAACACTGGAGTCAACGGAGATCAGGAGGAATACTGGCCACTGGTTGGAATCATACCTAGCAAGAAGGAAGATGGTCATGGCTTATAGAGATCAATACTCTTAGCCAAGGATATCACTGCAACAGTTCCTCAGGCTAGTGTCTGAGCCCACTTCAGCTGCTCCATCAGTGACCTTCCCTCCATCATAATGTCAGTAGTAGGGATGTTCACTAATGATTCTACAATGTTTGGAATCATTCCCAACTCAAAAATACTGCAACAGTTAATTGCCAAATGCAGCAAGACCTAGACAACATTCAGACTTGGGCAGATAAGAGGCAAGCAACATTTGTACCATACAAGTGCCAGGCAATGACCATCTCCAACAATAGAGAATCCAGCCGTTGCTCCTTCAAATTCAGTGAACTTGATGTTGCTGGGGATTGCCATTGACCAGAAACTGAGCTTGACCATCCATATAAATACTGTGGCAAAAAATGCAGTCAGAGGCTAAAAATATCTGTGGCAATTGACTTATCTCCTGATTCCCAAAGCCTGTCCACTATCTGCAAGGCACAAGTGGAAGTGCATCGAAATACTCCCAACTTTCCCAGATTAGGGCAAGTCCAACAACACGCAAGAAGCTCAACACCATCTAAGACAAAGACGAAGCGGCCTGTTTAATTGGCACCCCCATCAAACATTTCTTCATTCCCTATACCATTGACATAAAGTGGCAGCACTGGACGATTTAGAAGATACATTGCAACAACTTATCAAGGCTCCCTTCAAACCTGCAACCTCGAGATCCTAAGAACTGCAGCAATTTGGGAGGGTAGTTCCTTCTCTAGGGAAATTGGGGAACAGTGATAAATGCTGGCCTCACCAGAAACGGTCATGTCCAATGAATAGATACAAAAATGGACCAAGGAATTTTAAGCACAGTTTGCATCCCACAAACATCAAATTTCTCATAATTTAATGAGATTGGCTTGGGTCTTCCAAGGGGTGGCAATCATTATCCTCACTCAAAAATTCCCCCAACTCAGCACTGCTCCATTTGGTTTGGTTTGGTTTGAATTTTTATTGTCACATTTACTGAGGTACACCGAAAAGTATTGTTTTGCACGCTAACCAGACAAATTATACCTTGCGTAAATACATCAGGGTAATAAAACAAAATGCAGTATATAGTGTTACAGCTGCAGAAAAGGTGCAAAGAAGGAACATAAGTCTGATAACAGCAAGAAAGAAGCTGTTCTACCAAGCTCTTCAAAAACCAGCTGTCCCAGCAACATGGCACAAAGTGTACTCAGGGGAAGTAAGCATCCCTGGGGGAAGATGAGTTAATCCCCTCTTTAATGGCACTAGGAGTAAGATGTAGCTGGGTGTCATAGTGTCTTAAAGGTTACAGAATGGAAAAAGACCCTTCTGCCCAACTCATCCACACCAATCAGGTTTCCCAAACTAAAGTACCTCCATTTGCCTGCATTTGACCCGTATCCCTCTAAACCTTTCTTATCCAATTAACTGTCTAAAAGTTGTAATTGTATCCACCTCTACCAGTTCCTCTGGCAGCTCGTTCAATATACACACCATTTTCTGTGTTAAAAAATTGCCCCTCAAATCCCATTTAAATCCTTCCCCTCTCACCTTCAGTCTTTGCCCTCTAGCTTTGAACTCCCCTAATTCGGGGAAAAGACCTTGGCTATTCACCTTATCCATGACTCTCATGATTTTATAAACTTCTATATCATCACCCTTCAGCCTCCTGTGCTCAAGGAAAAGAAGTCCCAGCCTATCCAGCTTTTCCTTATAACTCAAATCTTCCAGTCTAGGTAACATCCTCGTAAATATTTTTTGCTCTCTTTCCAGTTTAATAACATCCTTCATATAGTATGGTGACCAGAATTATATGCAATACTCCAAATGTGCCCTCACCAATGTCTTGAGCAGCCATAACATAATGTCCCAATTCCTATACTTTGTGCCCTGACTGATGAAGGCAAGCATGCCAGACATCCTCTTCACCACCCTGTCTACCTGTGATGCGACTTTCAAGGATGGTTAAGATTGTTGGCTGAAGGAAGGGTGCTGTGTGTGTGGACGTCAGTCCATTCATTTTAGGATGGTAGTTGTGTGGTCAGAGAGTGAGTGGTTTGGTGAGTCAGGTATGTAGTCAGATTACTAGGGGTCGAACTGCTTTCAGCACACCAGCTCACCCTCTCACCCATTTGAGAATGTAGTCATGGTGTCAGGGGCTGGCTTGCTGATCAGAAGAGGAGCCAATGTGGTCAGGGAGGTAGTCAGGTGTGTCAATGTGAGCGATCGAGGTGGGACAACTGTGTAGTTACCCAGGCATGACAGTAGGTTTTATTGAGTCTAACATTTCCAAGGTAATTACTTAGACATGTGCATAGATCTCTCCCAAATTCTCTAAATCTAACTCAGAGCTAGACACATTCACTTTGGATCCCAGGGAGCAAGAAAATTGCCTCTCAGAAGTTGAAATGTCTCAGGTCGTTCTCATGGACTTAGCCATTTCAGGATTTCCACAGGGCTCTGACATGCATGTCATTTTTAAGTCTAGTCTCTAACAATACAGACATTAATTAATTATTGTGAATTTTGGCCCTTCCCACCATTTGGGAGGCTCTTAAAATTAAACTGTTTCTTTTATGTGCGTGGGGCCAATAAAGTCATAAGATATAGGAGCAGAAATAGACCATTTGACGCACCGAGTATGCTCTGCTATTCAATGAGATCATGGTTGCACTGATAGCCCTCTGCTTTCCTGCCTTTTCTCACAATACTCGATTCCCTTATTAGTTAAAAATCTATCTGCCTTGAATAGTTTTAACAAGCTAAATTATACAGCACTCTGCAGCAAAGAATTCACAAATTCACAGCTCCTGAGAGGAGAAATTCCTCTTCATCTCCATCCTGAATGAGAAACGTTTTACCATGAGATTATGCCCTTTGGTCCTAGACTCTCCCAAAAGTGAAAATAACTTTTCCGCATCTACCCTCTCAAGCCCCCTAAGAGTCTTAGATTTTCTGATTCTTCCCAGCACCAATGAGTACAGGCCCAATCTACTCAACCTTTCCCCATCAGAAAATATCTACATACTAGGGGCCGACTTAGTGAACCTTCTTTGGACTACCTCCAATGTCAGTGATTTCCTTAGGTAAGGGGAACCAAAACTTTTGCTGTGTTGTAGGTGTGGTCTAAATAGTGGCTTGCACAGTCTTAGCAAGACTTTCTGATTTTTTATAACCCATTCCCTTGAAATCAAGGCCATCATTCTATTTATATACTGAAGTTGTATGCTGGCTTTTCATGCTTTATACCTGAGAGCTCCAAAATCCCTCTGTGCTGTGTCTCTCTGCAGTCTTTTTCAACAGATAGTATTCAGCTCCTCTGTTCTTTCTGCCAAAGAGCATGACCTCATATTTTCCCACATTATATTCCATTTGCCAAGCTTTTGCCCACTCACTTAACCTGTCTATATCCCTCTGCAGACTCTTTATGTTATCTCACCACTTGGCTTTCTGCCTATTTTTGTTTCATCCATAAATTTGTCTACAGTACAACCACCTTCAAGAAGGATAGGAGGCTGAAGTGTTTAACAACAGTCGGAGCTTTATTATATGAGGTGTTCACTCTAAGAAGCAGCAAACTAGACTGAACTGAACAAATAGCTGATGACATCAATATTAAGTCATGTGATCAGACTCTTAGAGTGACAGTCCAACATACTGACACAAGTACACAAGACAGTCAGTAATATATATTGTCAATAATAGTGGCCCCACCACTGATCCCTGTGGCACTCCACTAGTTACAGATTGCCATCCTGAAAATGTCCATGTTACTCTAACTCTCTGACTTCTATTCATTAGCCATGCCTCTGAGCATGCTAATGAACTATCTCAAACACCTCAGACTCTTGTCTTATGAAGTAGCCTTTCATGTGATACCTTATTAAAACCATTTGAAATCTAAATATATTCTATCTACTGGCTCCCCTTCATCTGTTCTGATTGTTATCTCATCACAGAATTCTAATAAATTTGTAAGGCATGATTTCCTTTCATGAAGACATTTCCACTCAACATAACTTTTATTTATCTATTTCTAAATGCTGTCTTATTCCATCCATTATAATACACAATAACATTTTCCCAACGACAGACATTATGCTAACTGGTCTAACCTCTGTTTTTTGTTTTCTTCCCTTCACCTTTTGAATAAGGGTGTTACATTGACAGTTTTCCTATCCTCAGGGAGTTTTCCAGAATCTGAAGATTCTTGGAAGATTACTATCAGTGCATCTATTGTCTCTGTAGCTGCTTCCTCTTAAATCTTAGGATGCAACTCATCAGGTCACCCTCATTATTTTCCCTGGTACTTTTTCTCTGGTGAGAGTTATTGCTTTTAGTTTGTCTCCCACTTTTGCCCCTTAACCATTTAATAATTTTGGAATGCAGTTGGTAACATCTGCGGTGAAAATTGATGTAATGTAATTCAACTCCTCTGCTATTTCCTCTTTCTCCATTATTATTATTTCCCCAGCCTTATTCTCAAGGGGCCTATATTCATTTCGTTGGTTTATCCCCTTCCTAGAATTATTCTTCTTCACTGGAACACATCTTGATTGTGAGTCATGTACTATTTTCTTAAATCTCTGCCAATGTTCATCCACTGCCTTTTCTGCTAAACTCCTTTTCCCACTTCATGCCAGCTAACTCTGTTCTCATTTCCTCATAATTACCTTTATGTAAGTTTTTAGTACAACTGTTTCCAACCTAAGTTGTCACTCTCAAAAGAATGATAAAATCTACAATTTAATGATCAGTTTCGTGTAGAATCTTTACTCAATGCTCCCATGCTTTGTAACCCTGTATTGCCCCTCTATCAAGCTCCCCACCCACTTTTAACTAGTTTAAAGCCCTGTCTACAGCTCTAGTTGTTTGATTTGCAAGGCTACTGGTTCCAGCACAGTTCAAGTGAAGCTCGTCCAACTGGAACAACTCTGTTCTACCACCATATTGGTGCCAGTGCCCCATAAGCTGAAACTGATTCCTCTTTGACTTTATTTACTCTATGGCAGTTTGCCCCGGTTCAGCTAGTCATTCAGAGATTTTTTACCTCAGAGGTTCTGCATTCTAATTTAGCTCCTAACTATTAAAATTCTTCCAGCAGAACCTCTTTTCTAGTTCTGTCTATGTTGTTGGTATCAATGTGGATGACAATTACTGGTTGCTCCCACCTCACTCTAAGTTCAAATCACGTCTGAGGAGATATCCTTGCTAATGGCACCAGGCAGGCAACACAGTCTTTGGAACTCATGCTAAAGAGAACAGCATTTATCCCACTAATTGCACTGTCCCGTGCCACTGTTACTTTCCTATTTCCTCCCCCCACTTGAATGGCTCCCTGTATCATGGTACTGTAGTCAGTTCATTCACCCTCTCTGCAGTCCCTGCTCTCATCAACACAACTTGCAAGAACCTTGTTACTGTTGGACAATTGTGAGTGCTGAGACTGCTCAAACACTACCCCCGGTCCTCAACTGCAGTCATACCTTCCTGTCTGTGACCATGGACAAATTTGAAGTGGAATTACCTGGACTGAGGTGTGTGACTGCCTTCTGGAGCAAAGTGTCCAGATACCTTACCCCCGCCCTGGTGTGACACAATATCTGCAGCTCAGAATCTAGTTCCTCAACTCAACTCCAAAGTTCCTTGAGCTGAAAGCACTGCAGATGAGTTAGTTCTGGATCAATTTGATGTCCAGCTGCTCCCACATGCTGCAACTGCAGCACATCACCCAAGGCCATTGTCCAACTCTGACTTTAACTCAAAAATTGAACTTGGAAAGGATATACAGGTTGGATCCTGACTTTGAACCAAAATTCCAGATATACATACTCCTCCATTTTAGAAGCTTTTGAATGTGCACTTTAAAAATTAATATAAAACTGGTTGTTGTCCACTAAAGTAACCAGAAAATGTTTCTGTATCGTTCACTGAAACTTATTTTCAATTATTTAAAATTGTGTCAGTCATTGCTGGTGGATAAGACACTGCCTAGAAATATGACCTTGTGTTGATAAACCCATTTAAAACTGCATTGGTAAAAATGCATAGGGTTACTGCAACTAAAAATATCCAGGATTCTTATCTAACGTAATGTTACATTGCAAGTTCAAAGCCAATCAGACTGATGCATGGAAGATTTAACATTCAGAGTTATAACAACTGGTTTGAACAGAAACTTGACTAAAAGTGGAAGAATTCTTAATTCTAGAGCAGTTTGCTCCCAGATGATCGTTTGCGCTGAAGGCAAAAAGCTGTTAGGTGGGTTGCTCAGAAGGTTTCTTGTAATAATTCAGACATATGAATGGTACACAGATAAAGGATTTCCTTTCACATTTACCACTATCATTATCCTGATATGTGGAAATTGAAGTTTCTTTCATCAAATGAGTTTTTCAGCATTTGCCCGCAAAGAATGTAATGTTTATCATAAAAGGTTTGGAACACATTATTTGGTTGAGACTGGACAGAGGTCATTGCGCAGGAATCAGCTGCTGACTACAGGTATCTATAGTAAAATACTCTGTCTGAGCTCCTCAGTCAGTGACAGCAGTTTTTCTGATGTCGCAGATACTGCATCAGGAACTGATTGGATAATATTCAGACACCATCAGTTCTTAATGCATTGCCTTCAGCATCTAAACAAGCATCAGTGAACTAGTGCAAAGGTACTCTGAATTTTTCTCTTTTACTGTTGCAAATCTCCTGCAAAAAAAGACAGATTGGAAAACATTTCTGTCCATCTCCAACAGTTGTACTGGTGTAGGAAAAGTAGCAGTGAGGCAATTGTACATTTATCAATCCTGATTTTCCCTCTAAATCAATGGAAACATTGGTCAGTGTTACAAAGTATGATGCAAGTAGAAAATAACACTTACTTCAAACTGGGACGTTTGCCAATAACATGCATGTCTATTAGAGAGGCTCTGACAAAAAAAAATTGAGGCAAATGATTTCAGTTGAGAATAACTATTTATTCATTTAATCTGCAGGCAAAACAATCTAAACAGAGCCGAGATGGCTTTGTTACAATTGTACTTTTGTGTGATGTCATTTTGTAGAAAAACACAATCGTCTACTTTGTTAATAAGTTTATTCAAAAATTAATAAGTAAAGATTATTTGTTGAATATTTACACACCCTAGGATGTAATATTTCATCAATTAATTGTGTAACCAAATGTATGAATGTCTGATTCAACCAACTGTCCAAAAAGGGAAATGTCAATTTGTTCATGACTGTTCTATTCCTGGCTTCATCATTTGTAAAGATTAACACTTTGAGGAATTCATCTGTAATATGTTGTTTGATTATTGATCAGGTCTACATTATTAATGTACCATCTCTGTGACACTAGCGAATTTTTGGTCCACTTTGTTAGCAGTTATTCATTTCAAACAAACTCTTGCACGCCTGCAAAAAAAATATGATTTAAAATGTTCCTTAGGTTCACAGAAAAAGTGAAGTAACACTAAACAAAACAGAAATAATGAATGAAAAAAACTCTCATTTCTCAATGGTCATGAATAAAGGTTATATAAATGGCAGCAAAATTGATCAATTAAAACCCAAACCTATCCGTGTTAATCCTCTTGTCCTTCCAAATTTGAATGTGTCTAAGATTCTGGTACAAGATGCAGCCATGAAATGGGATTCTTTACCCTCTGGGTCTCTTCTTGGTTCCTAAAGAGTTGTCTAACTGGGGTGCCAATACTGATGATGTCATCAGACGCGATAATTTTTTTCAGTGACTGGCCATTTTCTAAACATTTTCTAAATCAAAAGCGAAAGTTCTGTGGATGCTGGAGACTGGAAATAAAAATTTGAAAATATACAGCACTTTCTGTTTTTATTTCTTCTTCTGGCTGTTATTTTGTCTCCTCAAAAGAATTGGTTAACATCAGGGCATGACATGAAGGCAGGGGGACCCAGAAGTTATGTTAACTGTGCCCCCTGTACCCAGTTTCCAATGCATTGGGGAACGGTTAAAATCAGGAGCTGTGTTTCGGGGAAGAATTGCACAAAAAAAATCACAGTTGTTAGTTGCCATTATGGTGATGGCCATAAAACTGGTCTCTCCCCCTCTACTGTGATATTTCATTAAACATGCCCAGGAGATGCTCACAAAATATTGTATCACATGTTCTCCTAACCAGAAAGTTATTCTTCAGGTTTAACGTAATTATATTTGACTTCAAGTTCTAAACACTAATCTAGCAGCATAGAGTTTTCTATACTTTGTAATAGGAAGGAATTCATGGCGGATAGCTGTTCAAACATGAATGTGAAAGTCCCTCCTACAACAAAAAGGTATTAATCTTGTGGCGTACAATAGTTTCAGATCAGAGGAAGACACAGATCTGCTCAGAGAAACTGTTTGCTGCTGCATAGGAGAATATAAAGGTGTGGGAGAATTCAGTCTAATAGGTTGGTGTGAGCCCTACTCTACCTTATAGCTGAAATTTATCTCGAGCGTTTACAAAGCTGTGAAACAACCTCATTTGTTGTGTTTATGAACCAGAATTCCTGGCCTACCTATGATCATTTCTGGATGTAATTGAGGCAACTTCTCGATAGAACTGGGGTGATCTCTGCAACTCTACCAATTTTCGGACTCAAGAAATGCCCATTGCACTTCTTGACAGGTTGACGCTTCTTGAAAAGTTGAAGCCACTTGACATTCTTGAAATTTCATGATAGGTTGGCTAGTTCTAAGAGGTTTATACGTCTTTTATACGCAATCCTCTCCACAGTTAATAATCCCGAAAGGCACACAATGCCCACCCCACCCCCCACCAAAAATCTTTGACCCCACCTTGTTCCGGAGGATCCTTGACCCTGCCTTCAGGTTGACTTGGAAGGACATGATAGGACTTGAGGGAGTAAGAGGAGGTTCACCTGGATGTTGCCTGGATTGGAGAAATTGAGCTATTAGGAGAGGCTAAATGTCCTAGGATTGTTTTCTTTAGAGCAGACAGAATGAGGGGGACATGACTAAGGTGAATAAGTTTATGAAGGGTATGGACAGGGTGAATAGAGAGCAGCTATTCCCATTAACTGAGGTGTCAATCACAAGGGGCATAGTTTTAGAGTAAGGGGCATGAGATTCAAAGGGGATTTGGGAAAAATCTTTTTCACTCAGAGTGTGTGGGAATCTGGAATGCACTGCCTGGGAAGGGAGTGGAAGCTAACCTTATAAACTTTTAGAAAAGTACTTGGGTGAGTACTGCCAACACTCACTAGCAGCAGTGTATATTATTTACACGATGCACTGTTGTAATCCACCAAAAATCCTTAGACAGCACCTCCCAAACCTATGACCACTTCTACCTAAAAGGACAAGGGCAGCAGATACATGGGAATTCCACCATCTTCAAGTTGTCCTCCAAGCTGGTCACCATCTTTACTTGGAAACATATCGCCATTCCTTACTGTTGCTGAGTCAGAATTCTGGAATTCCCTCCCTGGCAGAATTGTGGATCAATCCGCAGCACATGGACTGCAGCAGTTCAAGAAGGCAGCTCAACACCACCGTCTCAAGGGGAACTAGGTAAGGGCAACGAATGCTGGCCAGCCAGCAACGCCCACATCCCATGAATGAATAGTGAGGTGCAATCTCTGTTTTAGTGTACATATAACATGGTGAGCAGTAGTAAGGATTTCATTTGGCAGTCTCATGCAACATGCCACATGCTGTTGATTTTTTAGTGTCTTTATATAATAGCTCTAATTACCTGCTCATGCAGATAATGAGCAGTAGGAAAGAGCTAAATATTTAAGAATCTTAAAGTGGAAGCCTTTGTGGAACAAGAATCTACAGTAAATGGTGAAAGCAATTCTAACCTGTGCTGCAGTGCAAGATTTAGGAACTTTCTGGAAATGGACAATTAATTATATAGAAAGCAGCAAGACTACATCTTGTGGCAGGGTCTAAAGGAGCACGGGAGATGCATCATTTAATTGTTATAGAAGCCCTACAGCATGGATAAAGGCTGTTTGGCCCATTGAGTCTGCACCAACCCTCCGAAGAGCATCCCAACCAGACCTAGCATCCCCACCCTATCCCCATAAGACTGCATTTACCACTAATCCGACTAGCCTACACATCCCTGGACACTACGGGCAATTTAGCATGGCCAATCCACCTAACCTGCACATCTTTGGACTGTAGGAGGAAACCGGAGCACCTAGAGGAAACCCATGCAGACACAGGGAGAATGTACATACTCCACACAGACAGTCACCGGAGGCTGGAATCAAACCTGTCTCCGTGGTTCTGTGAGGCAGCAGTGCTAAACACTGAGCCACTGTGCCAACCAAAGATGGGAAGATGGTAAATCAGGGGAGAGTAAATATCATCTAGGAAGAAAGATGAGTGCAACAGGGTTCATTATTAGAGTCATAGACAACAAGAATCATCCCAAAAATATAGTCATGTTGAAGTCATGGATAGCGGGATTTTTTTCATAAAACCATGATTAAAGTGGGCATAAGGTGGGAATTCTCCATTTTGATTTCAAAATCAGAAAAAAAAGTCCAGAACAGCAGCACAGAGTAATATTTGTGCCACTACAGCAAAAAAGTATTTTTTTAAAGAAAATAAATAATCACATTAGGAAGACATAACATCAGATGCAATATTGCCAGAAGTTTTTAATTTCCAAGGTGGGCCAAATAAAACACAGAACTGGATATCTTGGAGAAAACAATTCTTAGGATATAGAACTTTTCCCAAATTAGTTACTAAATCAGAAGCTAAACAAATGAATAGACTTCTGTATATAATTGGGCATTAAGGTGATTACATTATAGCTTGTCAAAGTGAGAAAGAAACAACAGATAGTAAATGACTTTGGATTTTTTTAAAGTTTCAAGCAAATGAAATTCTTGAAACAACAAGGTTTAATAGATGAGTTCAGTGGCTGGAGGATCCATAAATAGATTCATTAATTATCTCTACAAATTAATGGAAAAATGCTGCAGTGGTGGTTTAAAGTCAGAATTCATAACAGACAGAATTGCTGATAAGCCTTAGTTAGATTTATTATAGTCCAGAGAAATTTGACTGCAGAGAAAGCCATTCAGATTGTGAGGAAGCAGAAGTCTGGAAGAAGTGTAGGTAAATCTTATAAAGGGAAGATGAACAATATCATTGGCCTTCTCAGAAAGTTCTAGGTAAATACTGGGGCTAGTGTCAGTATATTGATCAGACAGTAAGCTGAGGTTATGACACCACTGTCTACAGGGAACAACAGTACAACGATGTGCTCTTGCAAGTAGTACTTAATATTAAAGTTATGACCTAAGCAACTCTCTGATATAAGCAAAGCCAAACATACATCATTCATTATCAAGAATTACCACTCTTGAATATGAATATGTGTCTTCTCTTCAATTTTCTTCAAATGGCAAAACAAGTTAAAGTATAAATATAAAAAGAAAACACAACTGTGTCAAGAGCAGAGATAGTAGGAACTGCAGATGCTGGAGAATCCGAGATAACAAGGTGTAGAGCTGGATGAACACAGCAGGCCAAGCAGCATCAGAGGAGCAGGAAGGCTGATGTTTCATGCCTAGACCCTTCTTCAGAAATGGGGGAGTGGAAGGGGGATCTGAAATAAATAGGGAGAGAGGGGGAGGCGGATAGAAGATAGATAGAGGAGAAGATAGGTGGAGAGGAGACAGACCGGTCAAAGAGGCGGGGATGGAGCCAGTAAAGCTGAGTTATTTGGGGAGGTAGGGAGGAGATAGGTCAGTCCAGGGAGGACGGACAGGTCAAGGGGGCGGAATGAGGTTAGTACAATGGAGATGGGGGTGGGGCTTGAGGTGGGAGGAGGGGATAGGTGGAAGGACAGGTTAGGGAGGCGGGGACAAGCTGGGCTGGTTTTGGGATGTGGTAGGGGGAGGGGAGATTTTGAAGATTGGGAAGTCCACATTGATACCGTTAGACTGCAGGGTTCCCAAGCAGAATATGATTACCTCTTCCGTACCTACACTGGCCCTAAACCCCGCCTCTTCCTCCGTTACATTGATGACTGTATTGGCGCTGCCTCGTGCTCCCACGAGGAGCTCGAACAGTTCATCCACTTTACCAACACCTTCCACCCCAGCCTTAAGTTCACCTGGACATCTCTAATACCTCTCTCTCCTTCCTGGACCTCTCTGTCTCCATCTCCGGCAACCACCTAGAAACTGATATCCATTTTAAGCCCACTGACTCCCACAGCTACCTAGAATACACCTCCTCCCACCCACCTTCCTGCAAAAATGCCATCCCCTATTCCCAATTCCTTCACCTCCGCCGCATCTGCTCCCAGGATGAGGTATTCCACTCCTGGACATCTCAGATGTCCTCGTTTTTCAAGGACCACAACTTGCCCCCCTCAGTAGTCGAGAACGCCCTCGACCGTGTCTCCTGCATTTCCCACAACTCATCCCTCACACCCACTCCCCGCAATAAAAAAAACCAAAACAGAATACCCCTTGTCCTCACGTACCACCCCACCAACCTCCAGATCCAATGCATCATCCTCGGACACTACCGCCATCTGCAATCCGACCCCACCACCAAAGACATTGTTCCCTCCCCACCTTTATCTGCCTTCCGGAGGGACCACTCTCTCTGTGACTCCCTTGTCCACTCCACACTCCCCTCCAGCCCTACCACACTCGACACTTTTCCCTGCAACCGCAGGAAGTGCTACACCTGCCCCTACACCTCACCCCTCACCCCCATCCCAGCCCACAAGAAGACTTTCCACATCAGGCAGATGTTCACCTGCACATCTGCCAATGTGGTATACTGCATCCGCTGTACCCATTGTGGCTTCCTCTACATCGGAGAAACCAAGCGGAGGCTTGGGGACTGCTTTGCAGAACACCTGCGCTCGGTTCACACCAAACAAATGCACCTCCCAGTCGCGAACCATTTCAACTCCCCCTCCCATTCCACAGACGACATGTCCATCCTGGGCCTCCTGCAGTGCCACAATGATGCCACCCGAAGGTTGCAGGAACAGCAACTCATATTCCGCTTGGGAACCCTGCAGCCCAATGGTATCAATGTGGACTTCACAAGCTTCAAAATCTCCCCTCCCCCTACGGCATCCCAAAACCAGCCCAGCTTGTCCCCGCCTCCCTAACCTGTCCTTCCACCTATCCCCTTCTCCTACCTCAAGCCCCACCCCCATCTCCTACCAACTAACCTCATCCCGACCCCTTGACCTGTCTGTCCTCCCTGGACTGACCTATCTCCTCCCTACCTCCCCACCTATACTCACCTTTACTGGCTCCATCCCCGCCTCTTTGACCGGTCTGTCTCCTCTCCACCTATCTTCTCCTCTATCCATCTTCTATCCGCCTCCCCCTCTCTCCCTATTTATTTCAGAACCTCCTTCCCCTCCCCCATTTCTGAAGAAGGGTCTAGGCCTGAAACGTCAGCTTTCCTGCTCCTCTGATGCTGCTTGGCCTGCTGTGTTCATCCTGCTCTACACACCTCGCTATCTGTGTCAAAAGCAGCCAGTCAAGGAAAAATATGTCAAAAGGACCAATGGTAGAAGATTTCATAGGGCTGCCTAGGCACATGCTGGAGCCCACACAGAAGACAGAATCCATTGAGAGATATTAAGAACTGCCAATGCTGGAGTCAGAGATAACACAGTGTGGAGCTGGAGGAACACAGCAGGTCAGGCAGCATCAGAGGAGCAGGAAAGTTGACATTTTGGGTCGGGACCCTTCTTCAGAAATGGGGGAGGGGCAAGGGAGCTCTGAAATAAATAGAGAGAGGAGGGGTGGGGCTGGGGAAGGTAGGTGGGATGGTGATAGGTGAGTGCAGGTAGGCAGTGTTGGGGATAGGTCAGTGAGGTGGGAGGAACAGATAGGTGGGAAAGAAGACAGACAGGTTGTGTCAGGTCAAGGAGGCAGGGATGAAAGGGAGGGTTGGATGAGGCGAGGGGTGGGGAGATTTTGAAACTGGTAAAGTCTACAATGAGACCATTGGGTTGTAATCTCCCAAGGTGGAATACGAGGTGCTGCTCCTCCAGTTTCCGGGCAGCATCATCGTGACACTGGAGGACGCCCAGGATGGACATGTCATACAGGGAGTGAGAGCGGGAGTTGAAATGGTTCCAACTGGAAGGTGTTGTCATTTGTTGAGAACAGAGCGCAGGTGCTCTACAGAGCGGTCTCTGAGCTTCCGTTTAGTCTCACCGATGTAGAGGAGGCCACATCGGGAACAGCAGATACAATAAACCACATTGACAGATGTGCAGGTGAACATCTGTCTGATGTGGAAGGTTTTTTTGGTTCCTTGGATGGAGGTGAGGGTGGAGGTGTAGGGGCAGGAGTAGCACTTCTCGCAGTTGCAGGGAAAGGTGCCGAGGGTGGTGGGGCTAGTGGGGAGTGTGGAGTGGACAAGGGAATCGCGGAGACTGCGGTCCGTCTGGAAGGCAGATAAGGGTGGGGGGGCAAATATCTCTTTGGTTGTGGGGGTCAGGATGCAGGTGGCGGAAGTGACGGAGAATGATACATTGAATCCGGAGGTTAATGGAGTGATACGTGAGGACAAGGGGGATTCTGTCTTTGTTTTTGTTGCGGGGAGGGGATGTGAGGGCAGAGGTGCAGGAAATGCAAGGGATGTGGTCGAGAACATTTTCGACCACTGAAGGGGGTAAGTTGCGATCCTTGAAATAAGAGGACATCTGGGACGTTTGGGAGTGAAAAGCCCCATCTTGGGAGCAGATACGGTGGAGGCGGAGGAATTGGGAGTAGGAGATCACATTCTTCCAGGAAAGTGGGTGATAGGAGGCGTAGTCCAGGTAGTTGTGGGAGTCGGTGGGCTTGAAATAGACGTCAGTTTCGAGGTTGGTCACCATAGATGGAGACAGAGAGGCCCAGGAAGGAGAGAGAGAGGTATCAGAGATGGCTCAGGTGAACTTGAGGTTGGGGTGAAAGGTATTGGTGAAGTTGTTGGGCTGTTCAAGCTCCTCATGGGAGTACGAGGCAGCGCCAATACAGTCATCGATGTAGCGGAGAAAGAGGTGAGTGTGGGGGAAACTTTACCTGTTTCAAAATCTCCCCACCCCCGGCCTCATCCCATGACCAACCCTCCCTCTCATCCCCGCCTCAGACCTGTCCATCTTCTCCCCCACCTATCCGCTCCTCCCACTTCACTGACCAATCCCCACCACTCCCCACCTGCACTCACCGATCACCATCCCACCTACATTCCCCAGCCCCACCCCCCTCTCTCTATTTACTTCAAAGCTCCCTTCCCCGCCCCATTTCTGAAGAAGGTTCCCAACCCGAAACGTCAGCCTTCCTGCTCCTCTGATGCTGCCTGACCTGCTGTGTTCCTCCAGCTCCACACTGTGTTATCACAGAATCCATTGAGCTTTGTGTTGTCGTAAGAAACTTGTTTTACACTGTCAACAAGATAGAAACCTGCAATGATGCTGGATTAGCAAAACATGTTTTCCATTGACGACAACACTGAGCAGAGTTTAGACTGCAAGGATCAGCAAAGTTTGGGAGGAAGCACAAAACAATGAGTCAACCAATGAGCAGCATATCCTACATGAGCTATCTAATGAATCTTTAACAGATGTAATTCAGAGTGGAACACAACTTGTTCAAAAAATAGTAATGACAGATTCAAGTCTGATTCTAGATACTCAGGTGACTCAGAATATTTCAAGCAAAGAATTTCATTTTCTTCTCTTTTCCTGTAGGAAGCATCCTCAGTAACAGTGACAGAGATCATACCAAATAAGGAGTAATCCTCAATTAGCAGAACGGTGGAAATGAGATATTGCAATTTCTGAGGATGAATGAGCTAATCCAAGCAAATGTAATGTTGCAGCACCAAGTGTAGCTCCAACAAAACAAGAATTTTGACCCGATCCAACATAAAGCAGCCTGCTTGATTGGCACTACATCCACAAATATCCACCCCCTCCACACTGATACTCAAAAGAAGCTGAGTGTGCCATCGACAAAATGTTCTGCAGAAATTTACCAAGGCTTCTTAGACAGGTAGAAGCATGTTACTTGCTATAACCGAATTTTAACCCACAGATAGATATGCCTGTGAATGTAAATAGGTGTGTATATGTTATTGGCTGTTGGATCTTTCATTTCCATGTTCTAGTTTCTTATGTTATGAAAGATAACACAAGCATCGCCACAACAAGTGAAGATGCCCTACTCAAGCGAAACACACATCATGGAGGCCAGCACTGAGAAGGGACATGCAAAGAAGAAATTGCCTGGTTCGGAGATCCAGTATGCTGCAATGAAGACAACTGTCCATTTCAACAGGAAAGACTCCTTTCATGAGATTAGAGCAACCTCCAGTTAAATAGAACTTTCAGATTTCAGGGAAATAATCAAAGTCAACAGTCTTCAACCCAGAGATCTATCAATCTTCCAAGTCTGAAGAGAACACATTCTGGGAGAATAGGGAAGCCTCGAGATGCCTGAATTTGTAAAGCCTTGGCGCAGCTAGGATCTTGATAAATGTAGTTATATTGGGAGAGAAGTTGCTTAAGAGTGTAAGCTTCTGCAAGAGTTAATGCTGAGGAGTTCATTAAGCACCACTCACAATGATAATGTCATATGGACATAATAGAAGAACAGCTTTAGTTCCCAAGTGAGTAAGATTTAAGGTCCAAATCCTCCCCATGGTCTCTGTAACAATATCTATCAGATCAAAGTGACCTCGAATTGTTGGTACAATGCGATAAACTACTTCTCATTCATTACAAAAGCATCTTCTAGCCAGACCATTAAGTGTTATTCTTACCAAAAGTGCTACCACACAGGACCAAGGAGGCTGTGTAGATCTCTCCTCTTAAACAGGATGGTAGCAGCTGCAAACCTATCACATGGTGAAATGTAGGCTAAGTTTAACTGTACATGCAAGAGTTAATTCTACAATAATTACCTGGAAGATTAGCAAAGAAAATAATTTAAGTGGAATCGGGGCCAACTGGGAATTGTCTGTGCAAAGAGAAGGCGAAGGGCAGGGAAGAAAGGTGAGTTTGATATAATGGTAGACTGGCAGGATGATGGTGGTCTGGTGGTAGACTGAGGTCCAGGATGATGCTCTGGGGCAAGAGTTCAAATCTCACCATGGCTGTTGGTGAAATTTAAATTCAGTTTTAAATCTGAAATTAAGATCTTGCCTCAGTAATAAAGTGGCACAATCATCAATTGTTGTAAAACTCCAACTGGTTCATTAATGTGATGTTAGGAAATGAAATTTGGTTCAACAACACTTAGGTAATCTACATCAATGGCACTACACATCTCTACACACGTAGGAACCTCTGGAAACACTTACTCAAACCTGTCAGCCATGAACTCTCCTTGATAAATCCAGGCTCATTCTCCTTGGTTAATCCATGCCTCTCCAAGTGTAAATTAATTCTGTCCCTCAGATCTTTTTTTGAAATTTTTTTCTACCACTGATGTTAGATTCATTGGCCAATAGTTCCCTAGTTTATCACAACCACCCTTCTTGAATGATGACAATAATTTTACTGTCCTTCAGTCTTCTGGCACCTCTACTTGTGGCTTCTTGAATGTTGTTGGAGCTACACCCATCCAGACAAGTGGAGATTATTCCATCACACTCGTAATTTGTATCATGTAGATGATGGAAGTGCTTTAGGGAGTCAGGATTCCGAGTTTTCGACTTGCTCTTGTAGCCATAGCATTTATAAGAGTGGTGCAGACAAGTTTTTGGTCAATGTTAATCCCAAGGATGTTGATATTGGGAGATTCAGCAACGGTAATACTATTTGATGTCAAGGGACAATGGTTAGAGTCTCTCTTATTAGTGTGGTTGGTTCACTCGCCAAGCTGGTTCGTTAGTTCGCAGGCGTTTCATTACCCTGCTGGGTAACATCATCAGTGCAGCACTGCTGTGTTTTCCCGCCCGGCATTTAAACTCTGGGGTCCGTGGAATTGGTTACCTCATTTCCAGTTTTCCTTCGCAGTGGTGTATATATAGGGTCTAATTCTACGTATTTATTGATGGCCTTCTTGGTGGCGAACCAAGCCTCTAGGAATTCCCTTGCTTGTCTCTGTTTGGCCTGTCCTAGGATCCTGATGTTGTCCCAATCGAATTGGTGGTTCTCTGTATCCGTGTGAATGGAGACGAGTGAGTATTGGTCATATCTTTTTGTTGCTAGTTGGTGTTCATGTATTCTTGTGGCCAGTTTCCGTCCTGTCTGTCTAATGTAATGTTTGCCGCAGTCTTTGCATGGGATCTTGCATATCACTGTCTGTAGTGGGTAAAGGGTCTTTGGTTCGAGTAAGCAGTTGGCGTAGTTTTGATGTAGGTTTGTGTGCCACTCTGATGCCCAATGGTTGTAGGAGTCTTGTGGTCAGTTCTGATATCTTCTTGATGTGTGGTAATGTGACGAGTGTGTCAGGGCGTACTGCATCTTCCTGTTGTTGTTTGTGTGATAGGCATCATCGGACCCAGCTGTTTGTGTATCCATTGTCCTTAAATACTTTTATTGGATATGATCATTATCTGACATTTGTAATGCCTTGGGCTGAAATGATTGACCTCATTAGGAAACATGAAAACTTATAGGACATCCAAACTTTCAAAGGTGAATCGACTAAGATGTGATCAAATATAACATTGCCAATTCTCCAGGAATAAGGGCAACCAATGTTGGCAACCTTAAGTGTCAACAAGTTAGTCTTTTTTAATTAAAAACTTGTTTGCAAAACCTCTCATTTCATCAAATGAGTAAAACAAAACTTGCTAAGATCTTACAGCAAATGTGAGGCTGAGAATTTCCTTGCAGTTACGGGATCTGCATGGGTGACCACAGTGGAGTTTCAGTGGAAAGCTCGTCTCTGGGTCAGAATTCTAGAATGCCCTCTCTAACAGCACCATGGGTGGCTCCATGGATGACATTGACAGCAGCAGTTGAAGAAGACAGCTCAGTGTCAGGTTAAGTGGGGACGAGTTGTAAATATTGATATAGCCAGTAGCACCCACATTCCATGAACAAATAAAAAAACAAGGTCTCTGCCACAGTCTCATCAAGGTAACCGCATTAGGTTGGAAACAGATCGGTGAAAATTTCTTCTGTGAACCTTAACGTTTGCACTGTATGGTGATTCCGTGTTGCAGCAAGTAACATCAGCAACATCTTACTGTTTACTGTGTATTTGTTTATCAGGAAAGACACTAAGGCTTTCTACATTAGGGTAAATGCACATCGCATTTCCCATGGACAAAGAAAAGAAATATTAGAGTATTAAACGGCCACAGACTGCACCCAGATAACTATGTGCTGTTGTAATTCACCAGCGTGACATTTTTTGCCAAGGGCGGGTAGATTTTCAGCTCGTGTTTGGCCACAAGCAATGGATCAATTAAGTTAATACTCCAATTTCTAGCAAAAGTCATTGTCCTGCATTATGCTTCTGTTTCACTATTGTTCCAATTAAATGTCAGGCCAATGGTTAGTGACATGGCCATATAAAGGCCACATCATTTATTTCCTTTAATTTTGGATTGTGGGCTAAAAAATAACGAAGGTGCCTCATTAAAGCAAGGAGACTATGCAAAAATGCTGCAGGTTTTAAAATCATATTTATTGAAGCACATTGGGAGGGGTATCTAATGTTGCTTTTCCCTGGAACAGAGAGCAGCCAAAACATGGAGCTGATTTGTATTGAATTAAGGGACAATAGCCTGATAACAAAGTTTTATTCGGCTCCTGATTGGGTGACTACAGCTTGTATGGAGCCAGTGCAGCAGAGAATCACCCAACCTGCAAAGACAAAGCATAATAAATCACTTTCTGTGCCTCTTTATCCTGTGTGAAGGCCATAAGTCCCTAGTAACTGTCAGCTGTCTTCCATTCACCTATCTCAGCAAATCCCCTGTGTAAGAAGGAATAGTGCAGCTTCAAAGACAGTGATAGGACAAATTCTCACCGGTGAATGAAAGAAAACATCGACGTGCAGGCAACCTTGTGTCAACAGCAAAGAACAAAAATTAATTAGAAGAAACCAAAAGGAACAACTCATCAAATCCTGTGATCCAGACTGGTGCTATCAACCTGGGCTTCCATGATTTAGTTTTCTTTTCCAACTCTTAGTACCTGTGCCTTGTCTGTCTGTATGGGAAGGGGGCATTTAGAAGAGGTACAGTTGAAGTTTTGGACTTATAAAGTTAGCAATTCATATTTTCAAATTGCCTTTTGTTAAAGACAATTTGTTCATCATAAACAGTTATTTTCTTGTTAATCATAGAAGCATAGAATCCTTACAATGTGAAAGCATGCCATTCAGCCCATGGAGTCCACACTGTACAGCATCCCCTACCCTATCCTTATAAACCTGCATTTCCCAAGACTATTGGTCACAAATCCTCTACAGGCACACAGAGTAAGGCTTGCATTTCCACTGCTCAAAGATATTAATGAACCAGATAGGTTCTTGTGACAATTCACTAGTTTTGTGAACATTACTATTGAGATTAACATTCTCTTCTGAATTTATTTGATAAAATTAAACTTCCCTAAGTGAGATTGAATTCATGTTTCTGTTATATCAATCCAGGAGTTCTAACGAAGGATTATTCAACCCAAAACATTAACGCTGATTTCTCTCCACAGATGCTGTCAGACCTGCTGAGCTTTTCCAGCAATTTCTGTTTTTGTGCCTGGATTACCAATTCAGTAATATTACCACGGTTTCCACTCACTTAATCTAAGAAATACTGTATTGCAGATTTGTGTGGATAGGATCTTACTGGGATCACTCCTTGTGGACATCTGAAAATTACCTGCCATCAAACTGAATAATGGATACTGCATTTCTCAACAATTTGCCCTGGAAATTTCTGGATTTGCTTTACTTTTAATGAATACTTTTCCTGTCAACATCAATTAAAGTTGATATACGGCTGTTTAGCCAAGTAAATTTTTTAAAGTCTTTCAGAATTCTTGTCACTGTATTGTGATACTCACCTTTAATAGACACCATCCCTTAATATGGCTCTAAACTAACTTTCCTGTTTCGACTAATGTGCTTCCTATGAATGAACATAGCTGCAATTTGACATGAGAATAATTATGCAAATAGGGCTGTAAACTAAAAGAATGGAGACGGTCATGTAACAGAAGATTCATAATTCTAAAAAGAAGAATAGAGACAGTATATCACTGTAAGGGTTGGTTAGCTCACTTGGCTGGACAGTTGGTTTGTGATGTAGAGTGATACCATCTGTATGGGTTCAATTTCTGCGTTGGCTGAGGTAACTATAAAGGACTCTCCTTCTCAATCACTCCCGTCACCTGAGATGTGGGGACCCTTCAGTTAAACCACCATCATCTCTCACTAATGAAGAAAGTATGACAGTGGTGACTATGGGTAAAGACAAGCAGAGGCAGACAGAAGAGAAGAGAGAATTGAGCAATAATAGTTCATCATCAAATCAAAATGTATAGTCATTAAAAAAACTGAAGACACTTTGCACAAATGTGCAAAGAATTTATACAAGATAATATATTAGTGGCATCATTGGAGATAAATACATTTGACATAATTACTGTTGCAGAAATATGTTACAAAATGAGAAAGGTTAGGGAATAAATATTTCAAGGTACCTACAGAAAAAGTTGAAAAGGCGTAACGGCCTTCATAATAAGGATTGGATATGGAAAGTAGGATATTTCTGAGCCACTATCCACTCTTGGCTCAAAATAATGGATATAGCAAGTGAGTTTAGAGATTTAGGTCAGAAAAAGTTTATCAGCCCCCTAATATTAGTAATGGCATTGGATAGATGATTAAGCAAGAAATATTATCATAGAGGCAATGTGATAAATAGAGAGAACTTGAAATTTGTTAGAGTCTGGACAAATCAGGTAGACGATAGTCTGGAAAATGTATTTGTAGAATATTTCCATGACAGTTTCCTAGAATAATTTATTGTGGAACTAGAACAAGGCAATTTTTGATCTAGGGTTACGTAATCATGCAGGGTTACTTTGTGATCTCATAGAAAAAGATCATTGAGTTAAAAATGATTAAAATACATTTGAATTCCTTGTTAGATTTGAAAGCAATACACACAAGTCAAAAACAAGAACCCCAAATTTAAACAGAGTCAGTTACAAAAGTGTGGAGGGAGAGTAGGTTAAGGGTGACTGGGTCAATAAATTAATACGTGTGGTGGTAAATAAAAATTGGAAAACATTTTTTTTAAATGATTTGCAATTTTCAAAATGTGTTCCTTTGAATAAATATATTCCCTTGAGAAACATAAATAAAATCAAAAATTAGGATCCATCCATGTTATATTAAGGAATAGTACTGTAATAAAGAAGGGAGTTATAATGTTGTGAAGAATAGCAATAAGCCTCAACATTAGGCATGTTTTAGACACCAGTAAAAAGTGATCAAAAGTATGACACAAAAGGAAAAAAGTGAAATGGGAACAAAATAGCCAAGAAATAAATTGCAAAGGTTTGTAAAAGTATTAATTTATTAAAAGGAGGAGAGTAGCTTAAATAAAAATTGTTCATATGCAGCAGAGGAATTATCATGAGCAATGAGAAAATAGCACAGACATTGAGAAAATGGCAAGATATTGGGCAAATATTTTGTGCCTGCTTCACAGAAGAAGATATCAATTACATACTAGAAATAGAGGCAATCTGGGGGGTGATAAGAATGAGGAATTTAAAGTAACTTACATCAGAAGAGAAAAGAATTAGAGAACTTAATGAGACTCAAAACCAACAAACTTCCAGAACCCAATAGTCTACATTCTAAGGTCTAAAGGAAGTTGCAGAGATAATGCATTTCCTGATATTATTTTCCAAATTTCCTTGAAAATACAATGATCTGACTAGATCGGAAGTTGGAAAATGTACTACTGTCATTTAAAGAAGAAGGAGAGCAAAAATGAGAAAGTACAGGCCAGTTAGCTTGGCATCAGCCATTGGGAAATCACTAGAAATTATTATTAACAAAGCCTAAACACTGTACTTAGAATCATGGTTTCATGAAAAGCAAATCATGTTGGAAAAATTTATGGGAGTTCCTTGACAATATAAATGGTAGAGTGGGTAAAACAGAACCAAGCTTCAGTTATTTGCATATTTACATCCATCTATTGTGTATGTTTTATTTGCATAGATGTTAATGATATAATCATTTAAACAAAGATATTGCAAGAACCGTAATAGCGTTTGCTGAGTGTACAACACTATTTAAGAAAGTAAGCTGTGAGGAGGACACAAAAAGGCTGCAAAGAAATCTAAACAGTGGGTGGACAATCCAGTAATGAGAGGTCTAGGTTTACTCAAATAAGGAAAATTTAAATATTAGCATGCAGATTAAGCAAGCAATTAGAAAAGTTAATGTTTATGTTGCAAAAGAGCTGGAGTTCAAGGAAGTACTTTGTTTTCAATTGTGTAAGTTTTTTTTTAATGAGACCACACTTGCAGTCCTGCGCACAAATCAGAGTCCATATCTAAAGATACAATTGCCTGGAGTTGGAATAGCAAATGTTCAGTGGATTAGATCCTATGTTGAGAGGATTGGTTAATGATCAGAGGCTGAATAAAGTTGTTCAGTTCTGGTCACTCTGTGCAGAAAAGATTTACCAGGATGTTTCGAGGAATACACGGTTTGAATTATAAGGAGAGGCTGGATTGACTGGGACTTTTTTCACTGGAATATAAGAGGTTGAGGGGTGATGTTATAGAACTTTATAAAATCATGAGGGCTATAGATTATGTGAATGGCAGGTGTCTTTTCTCAAAGGTGGAGGATTTTAAGACTTGGGGGTATAATTTTAAGGTGAGAGGAGAAAGATTTAAAAAAGATGTGAGGGGCATTTTTTTATTACAACACAGAGTGGTTCACATGTAGAATGAACTTCCAGAGGAAGTGGTGGATGCAGATACAGTTACAACATTTAAAAGACATTTAAATAAGTACATGGATGAGAAATGGTTGGAGGAATGGGGGCTAAGTGCAAGCAGGTGGAACTACTTTAATTTGGGATTATAGTCAGAATGGACTGATTGGACCAAGGGGTCTGTTTCTATGTTGTATGACTCTAATACTCCAAAAAATTGGATCTATATTCTCTGGAGTTTGGAAGAATGAGAAATGACCTTGTTGAAACATGCAAGATACTAAAGGGGTTTGACAGTGTAGATAATGCCTAGGTTTCTTAAACTGGACCACGATGCCGCATCCTGAAGGTAAGGAACAATTATTTACAGCTACGATGAAGAGAATTGTCTTCACACAGAGAATTGTGAATCTTTGCAATTCCATTTCCCAGAAGACCAGGATGTTCCATTGAATATATTAAAGGCTAGGTGGATGGATATTTGTTCTTTCAATCAAGGGATATGAGGATTAGTTGGGAAAGTGAAATTCAGGCACAAAACTAGCCATGATAGTATTTAATAGCTGACCGGTTTGAGGGGCTATATAATCTACTCCTATGCCTGTTTTGTATGTCCTTCTGTTGATCCAAGCAATTTCTGTTCAATTCATTCTTCTCCTTCAAGCAAGATTGAAGCATTTCTTACTAATTCAAAATTACTTCCATTCGTGAATGAAAATTGTGTCCAACTATTCTGTAAAGTGCTTGGGTACTTGATAAGATTTTATAGCTAACTAAAAAAAGTGTGCTTTGCAAGTTTTGTACATTGACGACACTTTTCTGAAGAAATCCACATCAATAAATCCTCTGTTACTTTTTCCAATACCGTCAGCAATGAATAGTTGGTTAAGTATTTAAATTTACAAATGTTTGGTTTGGGTTATTCCTGGTATAGATTTGGAACACATTCATTTAATTTGAGCAGATGGCCTGCGCTGCCCACAATTGGAGCATTATCATTCAATTTAACAAGTGAACGATTACAAATTTTACAGGCGAAGAAACTTCAAGACGGTGGAAAAACATACAAGCAAGAAGTAAATGCAGCCACCATTGGCTCCAGTGGGATTTGGGCTCACATCAAAGGCATTTATTCTGAGTTATGGTTTTGACACATTTCAGCAGCAAAATCACTGCAAACCAAAGCGAATTACTGCATCGGGAATGTTCCAGATGGATATCTGTCAGAAGAGAATGTCTTATTACTCTGTCATAGACTAGCCTCAAAGACCACTGATCATTTCAAACCATACCCTCCTGAGCACACAGGACCTCCACACATAGTCAGCACAACAGACACTATGACTAATACTTAAAGGTTTCATATATCCACTTACACTGCAAAAAGAAAAGTAATAAAAACACATCATGCAACGAGTAACTAGAAAAATTTTTAAAAAACTCGTTTTGCAATTATCTTGTACAAAAAGCAAAAAGCCTTATAAAATCATACCCCACTTCCTTAACTTGACACCTGATGTGAAATTGCATCTAAGAATTCTTAAAGTTGGAGGCATTTGTCACCTGACTCCACATTACTGAAATTGTCAGTAGCACTATCCACAAAATTATTCATTAACAATACATTTTATTCAGTAGAGGACTTATTTAGGATGTAATTCTGATTGAAATAAGTATGGAGATCAGATGAGTGTCATACAATTCACGCACTGAATATTGAAGTGTACAGAGGCATAGGAAGGGAATCCATCACATCCACAGTATTATCAGAGGTGGAAGAGATACATCAGGTAGAAGACAAATGTTCTATTTTTTCAACTGCCATAATGCAAAGAAAAGGGACATGGTACAATCTACACATTAAACGTAGGTGAGATACCTAGCAAAGTGCATCTGCTTAATTGGAGGATAAATTGCAGAATTGAGCTTGAAGGTCTTATTTTTGCATCATTCCTAATTTTGCAGTTACTGGTCATTTAAGAGTTAATTCTATTCTCTGATGTATGTCCCATTAAACAAGGCCCTATACTGAGAACAGCACATCATGAAATTTACCATGTGGGTCAGTAGCCATGAAAGCTCCAATGCAGTGTAACTACAGGTATCAGGGGATCAGTCTACAAGCACATTGCAAATAATTTTGCAAAGCTATGTAGCCAAATTGTGCAAACATTTTGTTATACCAGCCATTGTGACACTTAGACCTAACACACTCTTAGATTGCCTGACGTCAGAAGTGATCGTTGAACGTAATTTATGAGAAATGTTACAGATGATCAAATAATACTGGATCTATATTTTATTCAACCTCCTGAGAAACTACAGAGGCAGGCTGCCCCCAGGACTTTCTATAGAAGCTCATTTGTGTGTCTTCTGTCCTACAGCCATTAGCAGTAGCAATGGCGTCCTAGAATAGATGGTGGCCTGAAATAGGATCACATATCAGAAATCTGAAGTGTAATCCCATAAGGAATAATTCATCCTTTCAGATTCCCAGGAAGATTTCTCCTCCAAAGTAGTATGAAATTCATAAATAAATACACAGCATATACAGTGTGACTGCAATTTGACCTTTAAAGTGTTATTTATCTTACCTGAAAATTCTTGTCCTGCCGTCATGTTTAATGCAATGCTTTGATATTACACTCATTCATAGAGAAGAATTTTTAAAGTGGAACTTGAGAATTCAGAAATTACGTTGCAACACGCTAATAGTTTTTGGGATTTTTGCATATACCTCTAAATCACCAGTTAGGTAGAGAACACATAATTAATCTCTCATCATTTAACTTACATTATATTTACAATCCAAATATTTTTACAAGTACCATAAAAGTTACTTTTTTGATCAATTGCTTCTTTGTTTTGCTTCTCTTTTTTTTGGCCATGACAGTATTTCTTTCACATTTCATCTAAAAATTGCCCAGGAGCTCTAGTTTGGGAGAAAAATTGTCGGTGTGGCTCTTGGAAAGATTGTAGAACCATCTGTGCCATGGGGCCTTCTTTCACTTGGTAGGTTCTGTACACTAAGGTAGCATGTAGCCTGCAATTCACAAATGCTTAGTCTTCAACACTCAAAACCATGTATTGTTTCAAGCAGATTTTGCATTTGTTTCCTTTCTATTTAATATATAAAATGTCAGTAGCAAAATGATGTCAGTTGTCCACACACCGAGTCATTGAAATCAAACAAAAGTTGAACTATACAGTATTTAGATTTCAATTTAGAACAATTAATTCTAAATTCTAAGTTATGTCTCTAAATAGAAAATACAGGACAGAAACCAGCCACTCTGTCTTACTGCTCTATGTTAGTGTATATACTCCACAGAGTCACCTCCCATTCCACGTTCCTTATCTAAGCCTTTTTTCGTATCTTTATATTCCCGCATCTCTCATCTAGTTTCCCATTAAACAGGTCATGATCATTTGTCTCAGCCACTTTGGACTATTCTCGTGAGTAAAGAAAGAGTACTTCCTTATTAGGTTTCTCTTCTGATAATGGTGGTCATTAGTTTTGGATTACATCAGAAGTGAAAACATTCTCTCTAAGGTTTTCCTGAAAAATCCATTCATAATGTTACAGATTTCGATCAGACCACTTATAAGGGTCGATTTTTTTTTGTCACTAAAGTGGATAGCACAATTGGGGAATTTCTCTGATTCGTTAGACCATCTGTTTGGTAGAAAAGCGCCCAGATGTTGCCCTGTGCATTATATGACGGTGGAGTCAGGCCTGCCAACATTGGAAACATGGGGCTGCCAATTGCTGAGGTTAGCAAGAATGTTCTACTTGTACTAAGGGCTTTTAGACCCTCTATCCTTCATCCCTCATAGACCCTTAACTTCTATGCACTCTCAGCGCCACCTCCATGCCCTCCATTCCAACTTATGTCCCCGTACAATCTCATGGCCCATTATAATTTTGATGTCAATTTATGCCACACACCCATCCCCTTGACCCCTCATGCTCCCAACCCCAGCTATGTCACTCATGATCCTTCCATGGCCAATCCCTCATTATGCACCATGTATAGAACAAATTAATCATATAGTAACTATAAGATGTGTGGGATGGTTCAGAAATGAAAAACACACATTCATTAATCTTGCTTTGAAAAATAAACCTCTTATTCTGAAAATCCAATAAAAGTGTCAATCAGACAGAATATTAAAGTATCAATGGCAAATGCTTCAAACTCTCTTAATCTTTTGCGAATAATCATGAAGACAATGACAGCATAAATCACAGAATGAACAATTTATTACAGCCGTGTCAACATCAGTCAAATAATATCACCAGTTCTTTCCACCTTTTATGAAGATCCTTTTATGAGTCTGAACTTTTAACCAAGCCTCCATGGGCCATCCAATCCTTCAGAATAAAGAATGTTGATACCTGTCTGAAATAACACCACAGAGGCTGGTATCCCATTGCTAAGTCACCCTTTATTTACTCTGGTCCAGTTTCCTCACAGCCAGCTCTCAGAGTGAACAGAACCTCTGACACTACTGTTTATATCTGTCAGCCAGGGCTCCCTGATTGGACCAGATTAACAGCCCCAATCAGGGAACTCATATTCTATGAGGTTCATCTGGCTGACTTTGTTACAATCACTACACTGTCCTTGATTGATTAGCAGCCATGGAGCTTCTCCATTACTGCCAGCAAAATCATGTCGCAGGTTCCACTACCCTCCTGCTTTTAACTCCAGCAGCAAATGGGTCTACCAGCTCGACAACAAAATTCAGCTTATCATTTTAATGTCAGAAAATGGCACTGTTTAGCAGCAGGGCTAGTGTGATGGAAATATCCTCAATTAATTTATTTGCAAATGAGATGGCAGCAGTTGTGAGTTTATGGTGATGTAAATGTACTGTCAGCTGTGTTAGACCTAGGAGAGCATGTAGTTCTCTGTAGTTTTCAACAGGGTACCTGAGAACAACAAGATGAGGCTGCAAAGTGTCTTTCCTTAACCAGGCTTTACTCAGGCTATTTCACATCTTCATTTCAGTAGTCACAGACCAACTGTTCCCATGGGACAGGGCAACAAGTTAACAAAAAGCTGGGCATTTTCACAAGGTCAACAAGCCACCGAGGAATGCTATCTATTGCTGTTGAACCAGGGCTTTGATATCAGGTTTGTCTCCAGAGTAGCCTATGAACTGTGAATTTATATGTCACATTGAGGCCCCTTTTAATTTCTCAAGTATTTCAACTCAAAGCTAACCAGCAGCCAAGCTTTACTCTTAAACAACTTAAAGTTAGTTTATTATGTTCTATTGCTGAAAGTTACAAAGTCATAAAGTGATCCAGTTATTAGCTACAATACAGATACAACAATTAAAATAGGGCTAGATAAAAGATACCTCCAGTAATATCATTTTGTCATTCTTGCAGGTCTGTTTTGTCTTTGTATTCTCTTTCTGAGGTGAAGGGGTGAAACATGTGAAGTCCGAAGTCAGCAGCTATAATATCTTCTATAGTTAGTTAGCTGGCAGTTTTTCCACAGCTGAACTCTGACAGGGAGTGCAGACTCCTTTATTTCACTTTTACAGAGTTGCAGTTGGTGTTCTGGTTCAGTACAACAGTCCCTCAGCTGGTGCCCCTTTCTCCTCATGCTCCCTTTGACTGAGAGGTCCCATCTCTGATGTTGTCATGCAGCGTTCTTCTTGGAATTCTGAAAAAAATGGTATCTCCCAGCCTGTCTGATAAATATCAAAGATTGTTGCCATGGTAACTTTGATGAGGCTTGTTCCACAAGGGGAGACAGTAACGTAGTGGTAATGCCATTGGCCTGGTAATCCAGAATCCAACACTAATATCCTGGAGACAGAGTTGGAATCCTAGTATGGCAGCTAGCAAAATGAAAATTCAACAAAAATCTGGAATAATAAGTTAGCCTAACGGAAAACATGTAATCATGGTCAAGGATCATAAAAACCCATTAGGTACACTTATGTCCTTTACAGAAGGATTTTTTTCATCTTTACCTGATCTGACCAACGTGTGACGTCAGACCCACATATAGTTGACTCTTAGCTACTCTCTGGGAAAATAGGCAATAATGCTAACCCGGCGATGCACACATCCCATAAATGACTTTTTAAAAGTGTTAATTCTCCTGAAATTTCCTGTGGTGTCGTTCCAGTCTCCTGTTTTGTCAGAAGCTTTGACTTCTCACAGAATTGGCAAAATATGCTGTATCACAAAATTTAATTGATGCTTCAGGAGACTGTAATGACATAGCCAGAACATTGTTGCCAAAAATTGGAAGGAAATTCTATCTCATTATGTTCAAAATAGGATTATACAAGAGGCATAGTCCTAGCTTGTCAAGTATAACACACAGACAAATGGTAACACATATCACTGAGGTATCATATGTTGTAGCACTGCACTGAAAAGTGCATAATGATTGCAAGATGTTCGCTTATTTTGAAAAGACAGTTTAAAAATCATTTCCTGATTTATTCTTATCTTCAAATCACATAATACTTGCTGTTCAAATAGAGTATGTATATAACTAGTTGGCGCTTCATTGGGCTATTGTCAAAATAAAACTAAGTAAATAAAAGTGTATTAACAAATTTTTTTCAATCATTTTGTCCAAATTTTTTATAGGACTCCAAAAAATTAATCTTTCCTATTTTGCAAAAGTGGTTTTGAAATGCTAACTCATTGGAACTGCTTGTCACATTACAAAAGCTCAAACTTTTCGTGTAATTATTCTTGTGTTCATAATTGGTTAAAAACAGCCAAATCCTGATATACTTGAATTACAAGAAATCTTTTTTAACTGCGCGCTCATATTGAAATCTTCACTTCTTTTGGTAACAGGATATGTTGCTGCAGGTGCTTAGTGAAGCTTTCCCTTTCCTATAGGCAAGATATTCAATTAAAAGGTCGTTGAAACAGTGTTCTTGCCAATTCCACCCACACATGTAACAGTGGGTTGTTGTTTTGTTGGTTGGCACATATCTAAATTTTCATGGGAAGCAAAGAATGAGTGCCAATTTTAACAGATGTTCAGAAATACAAATAATGCAATATACCAATAGGTTACATGTGCTGAGATGTTACAACTATAAGCTGTCGTACCATGAAGAAAGTGGAATACACTCGTATGTGAGCCACAGTGTGGATGATCAGAATCTGCTGACTACTGTATTGTTTATCATGTGTATTGTTCACATGCCCATTAGCATTTTCAACGTCGACTTAAAACATGACACAAAAATAATTCATTGGCATCCTCCTTTCTTACTCCTTTGATGTGTCCCTGAATATTTAATTCTAGTTATGCACAGATGAGTGAATAACATTAGTGTAAAATAAACAATAACATAATCTCTATTCTGTCATCAGAAGTTCACAGTGACAAATTAATTTTAAAAATTCCTTTTTGATTGAGTGAAATTTTGGTGGAAGAATGGCAAATGTGTGAAATTTTAGCTCTGACGAAGAGTCATTTAGACTCAAAACATTAGCTTGCTTTCTCTCCATGGATGCTGCCTGACCCATTGTGATCTCCAGAATTTTTTTGTTTTCAGAACTTTTGACTTGATGTGGTTTAAATCTAAAAGCGACTATTGTCATTCACAAGTATGAGGAATTGCAATCGTGAAGAATGGAATATTCGGCTTGATTGGGCACTGATAAGTAATGTTGAGCAATCCTAGATCAAGTAACAGGATGGGGCCTATGGCAAATAAATCTTCGTCTCAAAAGAACACTTGTGCTGTATCAGCATTCTCTCCCATGGAAGGGGCTAGGAATGGGTCAGTAATTATATCTGGATTTTGATTTACTTTGCTTCCAGGAGAAGCCAAACTGTGTTTTAACTAAATTCCAGAGGCACAATTCCCTTAGCAGAAACAGTAAGAAATAATTGGTATTTTTATCATATCCTGTCACATCTCTTGGATGCAACGGACTGCTTCAAAGGAGAGCTACTGTTTCTCTGCAGGCAAACATGGTAGCTGCTTTACATAATAAGCTGTTTTTTTGTTGGCACTTTGAGAACTACTTGCTCTTCAAAAACTGCGATGAATTTTTTGGTATCTACCTGAACAGATGGGACAGTTACTTATTTTAATAAGTCGTCTGAAGGACAATCGTTTGAATCCTCTGGACCCTAGAAAGAAAACCAGCAAAATTTGCAAATTGTTTTGTACACATCAAAATGATTCATTTTCATGAACTTTTATTTTGCCTGGTTTTTTTTCCCTCAGGGTCAGCAACAAAGCTAGGCACGTTACCAGAAGCCACAAATCTTTCTCCAAACAATGGAACTGCCCTTTTTCAAAAAAACAAGGGACAGCAGATGCTGGAAATCTGAAAAAAAAAACAGAAATAGCCGGAGAAACCCAGCAGGTCTGGCAATATTTCTGGAGAGAAAGCAGAGTCATCAATTCAGGTCCACTGACCCTTCTTCAGAATGATAGTAGTTAGGAAAAGATTGGAATATAATGCCGAATCTTGGGAATGGGGGGTGGGGGGAGGAATGGGTAGACAACAGGTGGAGATGGAGCCCAGAGAGAGAACAACAGTTGGGCAGACAAAGGAATGAATAATGGTGAGCCTGGGAGGAAAGAAAAACTGCTAATGGGCTGTGGTGAAAGCAGCACATATGATGACAAGACCTAGTGTGTGGGGCTGGGGAAAGGACATGGAAGGACGTGCTCAGGCCCTAAAATTAATGAACTCGATATTGAGTCCAGAAGGCTGTGGGGTAACCAAGTGGAAAATTAGGTCCTGTTCCTCCAACTTGCGTTGAGCTTCGCTGGAGGACTGCAGCAAGACCAAGACAAAGATGTTGGCCAGGAAATAAAGTCATGTCTTAAAGTGGCAGACAACTGGAAGTTTGAGGTCATTTTTGCTGACAGAATGTAAGTGTTCTGCATAGCAGTCACCCAGTCTGCATTTTGTCTCTCCAATGTAGAAAAGACCACATTGTGAACAGTGAATGCACAGTGAATAGACTCGATTGAGTGAGGTGCTGTTTCACCTGGAAGGTGCGTCTGGGGCCTTGGAAAGTGAGAAGGGAGAAGATAATGGGCAAGGGTTGTACCTTCCATGATTGCATGAAGGTGTGGGGAGGCGTTGACAGTGGAGGAAGAGTGGAGCAGGGCATCTCAGAAGAAATGGTCCCCACAGAAGCTGACAAGGGAGAGGAGAGCTATATGTGTCTGGTGCTGGCATCCCACCTGAGGTGGTGAAAATGGTGGCTCACAGTCTTTTGGATGCTGGTGGGGGTGGAAAGTGAGGACCGGAAGGGCCCTATCACTGTTATGGGAGGGAAGAGAAGAGGTAAGGGCAGGACTGCAGGACATGTGTCGGACCTAGCTGACGATCCTGTCGACCATGGTGCAGGGGAGTCCTTGGTTGAGGAAGAAGGTGGACATTTTGGAGAATTCTTGTCGACGTTGCCATCAGCAGAACAGATGTGACAGAAGCGGAAGAACTGGAAGAATGGGATAGAGTCTTTACAGGAAGCAGCATGTGGGGATGTGTAATCAAAGTAACTGTGGATTTATACTGGATGTTGGTGGCCAGCCTGTCCCCAAAAATGGAAACAGAGATCTTGAGGAAGGGAAGGGAGGAGTCGGAGATGGACCAGGTGGAAATTAGGAGCAAAATTGATGAATTTTTCCAATTCCAATTGAGAGAGGGACAATGCACTGTTGATGTAATTGATGCATCGGAGAAAGAATTGTATTTTCCAGCTGTGTCTTCCAATCCCGACCGAAGCTGAAACGGACAGCACTGTCACTCCAAGTTAGGTCCAGCGAGTGTAGGAGAGTTGGGAAAGGAAATGACATGGTCCCTTTTAAATACAGTGGTTGCCATTTTCAGATTGCTTTTTTTATAGGTGTAGAGACTTTTAAAAATGAGAGTGGGTTAATGAGTAGGCCAGTGAGTGAATGGGTAGGTGGATAAAGTGGAAGATTGCATACGTGAGTGAAGTAGCTAGGTTGTTAGGTCTGTTAATTGAGTTGGGTGGGTAAAATGGATGAGGTGGGTAGGTGGGTGAGGTAGATAAGGTCAGTAAATGAGTGAGTGAGTACTCAGGTCAGGGGTATTTAGGTTGGGTTGGGTTGGGTTTGAAGGTAAGTTGGTGATAGTGGTATAGTCGGATGGTCAGGAAGTATTTGTGTCTATTCAAAGGTTATTCAGATCATCTGGGGAGTAATACCATGGTCGGGGGCAGTCAACTTTTTGGAAAGGATTGTCAGGGGGTTGTTGTGACTGGGAGTGTCATTTAGTCATCAGGGGCTAATTGGATAGGTTGGGGAGGGTAATTAAATTGCCAGTAGTTAGTCAGATTCAGGGGAGTGATTGGAGTGGAGAGCCCAGTTACAGTGTTCCGTGGAATTACCCTGGCTAATCACTGAGATAAACAAGGTATGAACCAATATAACATTCCTAGGGTGAGTATTGTATATCTGGAGCAAGTCTCTGTCATGAGATCAGGGTAGGAGACATTCCTGGAGGGTCTCAGGGAGCAGGGAATCAGTCCACCAGAAGTTTAAGCTTCCCAGGAAATTTCCATACATCCACCAAGACCTCCACAGTGTCCTGATCTGCTTCTCTTGTATACACGTCCCACCTCTGACAGTAGGCAGATTAGGTTACTGTCCCTGATTATAGAGTATTCCCTCAACAGTGCACTGAGATCATGCATTCATCTCCTGGAGTGAGACATATAATTAAAGCCTTGTGAATCAGAGACCACTGTACTGCAAGCTCAGCTCAGCTGCCTTAGCAACCTATTGGCATTGAATGGGACATAAACTCAAATCAGTTTGCTGCTTTTGACTTTAATCCATTCAGCAAATTTTAAGATACGCAATGTGTAAATCCAGTTTGCTACTGAATGAAGGCATCTTCTGGAAATTCCTTTAAACATGCTCTAGGTTCATCTTCAGGTCTAGAACAAGTAATCAAACATTTAAGTCCTGAAAACAAAATCAGGTCATGGGGAATCACAGTGGATCTCTGCAAGAGAGTTGGTAAGTGGTTTTATTACATTTTCATTCTGTTCGGAAGGCTGGGTGGATCATCTCCTTGCTGACTGTATCAAGGGGACATGTCCCAAAATGGGAAAGTAATTGATTAACTCTCTGTCAATTAGTTATCAAAGAAGCCCTCCATCTCTCTCCACAGCAGGGGAATCTAAGAGGGCTCTTTCTTTAGGGTTTTTCTGGGCCTCCTCTCCATATGAGAATGGCTTAAAAATGACGTTGGTTCTCCACAAGCTGTTGTAGATGGCTGGCCCAGCCAGAGAGATGGTGTTGTCACTAATATTCAGGATGAAACCCCATGCCAGGGTTAGCATGAGGGTGTGAGCTACATTCTGCCATACCGAACACAGGAGAAGGATACCAAACCATTCTTAAAATTTGTTTCCCTTATCAACAATATTCCTAGTCAGTAGTAATCACAGGAAAAATTAAATAGCTGACAAGGTGTAGTAAAACATGAAAGGTTTGCAATTATACACCACTCGATAAACTGAACTGTGTCACAGCTCAATGGGGTAGCATGCTAAAAATCGAGCCATTTCATTCTCAGAGTTGCCACAAAAGGTTTTATCAAAATACACGAAATTCTCCAAATTTTGTTTTTGTAGGTTGACAGAAAGCATGGACTAGGTAGTGAATTTAACAACATGACTATTTTTCAGAAATGAATTGATTCTATCCACAGACAAACAACTATGAACTGCCAACATATGATTAAAACACTCAGCTCCATGTAAAATTCCTGTTACACATACTTACAAACACAAACAGACAAAAAAAAGTCGGTGTTATGGATTGAAGGAAAAACCAGGAAGGCAGTTCTATGCTCCCTAACCACAAGATTCACTGGAGGATCATTTGGCTTGTCTAGACTTGCAATCTCTTTGTACTTCAGCTATTTACATAGGCACAGAGTGACTGGTTCATAACATATGAAATCTCTGATTTATTGGTTAAAAGCAACAGCATACAGCAAGTGGTGATGAAGAGTAAAATTGCTTTCTTTGGGCTTGAGGTGTTTTTACCGTAGAGACAGCAACTTCCTTTGCAGGGTCTGAAGGCTCCTGACAATCTTGTTTGCAGCCACACATTGTTCAGGTATCTGGGAGCTAATCACAGCAACAGCGGTCAGCACTTCACAGACAAGAACATTACAGAACTGTTACTGCACAGAAAGAGGCCATTAACCTCATCATGCCTGAATTGGTTCTGTTATGTAGCACCAATCTCCTGCCTTTTTCTCCTATCTCTGCACACCATTCATATCCAAATCATCATCCAATATCCTCCTGAGTAACTCAATTGAACCTGCCACCAACACATTTCCAGGCAGTGCATTCTATACCTCAACTGCTCACTGTGGAAATGTTTTTTTTCTCACGTCATCCTTGCTTTATTTGTACATCACTCCAAATCCATGTCCTCTTGTTCCTTATTCTTTTACAAGTAGAAATAGCTTCTCCTTATCCACTATATCCCATCCACTTATGATTTTGAAAACCTCCATCAAATCTCTTTTCAACTTTCTTCTTTCCATGAAGAATAGTCCCAACTTCTTCAATCTATCTTCATAAACAAAGATTCTCTTTGTTTCTTTTAAGTCATCCATGGGACGTGGGTGTCGTTGGCTGGGCCAGCACTTATTTCCTGCCCCTAGTTGCCCCTGAGAAGTTGGTGAAGGGCTGCCTTCCTAAATCACTATGTGATGGCAGGTAGACCCACAATGCCAATAAGGAGGGAATTTTAGAGTTTTGTCTGAGTCACACTGAAGGAACGGCAATATTTTTACAAGTCAGGATGGTGAGAGGCCTGAAGGGAAGCTTGAAGGTGGTGGCGTTCCCATCTATCTGCTGATACTGTCCTTCAAATGGAAGTGGTCGTGGGTTTGGAAGGTGCTGTCTGAGGATCTTTGGTGAATTTCTGCAGTGCATTTTGCTACTGCTACTGAGCGCAGTGGTGGAGGGAATGGATGCTTGTGGATGTGGTGCCAAGTCAAGCGGGCTGCTTTGTCCTCGGTGTCAAGCTTCTGGAGTGTTGTTGGGGCTGCATTCGTCCATGCAAGTGGGGAGTATTTCATCTCACTCCTGACTTGAACCTTGTAGATGGTAGATAGGCTACAGGGAGTCATGAGGTGAGTTACTCACCACAGTATTCCTAGCCTCTGACCTGGTCTTGTAGCCATAGTATTTATATGGTGAGCCCATGGTAACCCTCAGGGTATGGATATTGGGGAATTCAATTGTAACGTCATTGAATGTCAAGGGGTAATGGTTAGATTGGCTCTTATTGAAGATGGTCAATATCTGTCATTTAAGTGGGTATTTTTCAGGCCCTGTTGCAATTGAATGTGGACTGCTTCAATATCTGAGGAATTTCAAATTGTGCTGAACACCGTTCAATCATAGGCGAATATCCCCATTTCTGACCTTAGGATGGAAGGAAAGTCATTGATGAAGCAGTAAAAGATGGTTGGGTCTAAACACTGTCCTGAGGAACTCCTGCAGAGATATTCTGGAGCTAATTCTTAGAACCATTTTTGTAAATTGCTTCTGCGCTCTCATCTATGCATTCACATCTTTCCTGTATTGTGGCACCCAAAACTGTACATGATATTCCAACTGAGATCTAATAGGTGTCTTGTGCACTTTCTTGCTCTTGTACTCTGTGCCCCTATCAATAAAGTCGTGGATACTCTATGCTTTGTTAACTGCTCTTTCCATCTGTCCTGCCACTTTCAATGATAATGTACATATACACCCAGGCCCCTGTGCTCCTGCACCCCCTTTAGAATTGTACCCCTATTTTCTATTATTTTTCAATGTTCTTCTGAATAAAGTGCATTACCTCACACTTCTCCATATAGAGTCTCATCTGCCACCCACCACCCACTCCACCAATAGTCGATGTCATTTTGGAATTTCACGCTGTCTTCATCACAGTTTACAATTCTTTCAAGTATAATGTCATCTGCAAACTTTGAAATTTGCACACCAAGACCCAGATCATAAATATATATCAGGAAAAACAAAGGTGTAAATCCTTCCTTCAGCCCAAACAAAAAGCCATTGACCATTTGCACATTCTCCCCATGTCTGCGTGGGTTTCCTCCAGGTGTTCTGGTTTCCTCCCACAGTCCAAAGATGTGCAGGCTAGGTGGAGTGGCCATGCTAAATTGCCCAAAGTGTTATTCAGAGATGTGTAGATTAGATGGGTTACAAGGGATAGGTCTGGGTGGGATGCTGTAAGGGGCGGTGTGGAATTGTTGGGTCGAAGGGCCTGTTTCCATACTGTAGGGATTTTATGATTACTCTCTGTTTCCGAAAACCTATCCACTTTCATCTCCACGTTGGTACTTTTATACCATGACCTGTAACTTTCCTCAAAAGTTTCCTCATAATCAACTACTTCTCCCCAATCAAATCACTTTCTGTACCCTATCACTGGTGACAGTTTGTTTGCAACTAAATTGGTTGAACTAACAACACTGTTTAAACAAACAGTGTAAATGCTGAAAATGAGTTTCAGTAACTTGCTTCCCTAAAGTGCAGCAATCCCCTTCCATAATCCTTGCTTTTTTAAAACAATCCTTTTCCTATTTCAGTCCATGATTAAAAATACCCGAAAATAAAAAAGATACTATCTTTACAGCTGTGGTAGATTCATTTTAGATGTTAAATCAAATGACTATTCATTATTATTAAGGGAGAAGAAAGTTTAGAATCACAAATATATATATTGGAGTTTAAAACTGAAAGTATGCACGCACAACACACAAAATGGTATTGGCAAAGGATAAAGATACACTTGGGAGATCCCGTTAACAAATGGTATATTGATCACTTTCTCTCCTCTTCAGCTAAAAATACACAAACATACATTGTCCTTTCAAGTTCTCGCCTGTTTATGTAATACCGTAAAAGGTCCTATGAAAATAAATTATCAATGTGGGCTAGGAAGTAGTGTCACAAATGTTTAGTTACAACATCATATTTTGTAAAGAAAGCTAATTACTTCTTAAAATGGACACAAGGAGTCTTAGAAAATGGCTTCCAAAAGCCACATGATTTTCTTGTGGTTTCAACTGCAGCCAAAGGCAAATAATCAGATTAAGAATAAACCACAAAGATTTGGGCGGCACGGTGGCTCAGTGGTTAGCACTGTTGCCTCACAGCACCAGGGACCCGGATTCAATTCCAGCCTCAGGCAACTGTCTGTATGGAGTTTGCACATTCTCCCTGTGTCTGCGTGGGTTTCCTCCGGGTGCTCTGGCTCCCTCCCACAGTCCAAAAATGTGCAGGTTAGGTGGATTGGCCATGCTAAATTGCCCGTAGTGTTCAGCGATGTGTAGATTAGGTGGGTTATAGGGGTATGGGTCTGGGTGAGATGCTCCAAGGGTTGGTGTAGCCTTGTTAGGCTGAAGGACCTGTTTCCACACTGTAGGGATTCTATGATTTACCAAAGAATTCAAGTGTTCCAGGATTTGTAGCATGATTGACTCTCCTGTGGAACAACGATGCGTCATACATGCGATATACATTGCAGCTTGTGAAGTCCGCTGTTCCCATTGTGGCCTCCTCTACATCGGGGAAACCAAGAGGAGGCTTGGAGACCGCTTTGCGGAACACCTACACTCAGTTCACAACAAACAACTACACTTCCTAGTCGCGAACCATTTCAAGTCCACCTCCCACTCCTTGGACGACATGTCCATCCTGGGCCTCCTGCATTGCCACAATGATGCCATCCAAAAGCTGCAGGGACAGCATCTCATATTTCGCTTGGGAACCCTGCAGCCCAAGGGTATCAACGTGGACTTCACAAGCTTCAAAATCTCACCTCCCCCAACCGCATCCCAAAACCAGCCCAGCTCGTCCCCACGTCCCTAACCATTCTTCCCACCTCAAGCCCCACCCCCATCTCCTACCCACTAACCTCATCCTGCCTCCTTGACCTGTCCATCCTCCCTGGACCGACCTATCCCTTCCCTAACTCCCCACCTACATTCACCTTTACTGGCTCCAACCCCACCTCTTTGACCTGTCTGTCTCCTCTCCACCTATCTTTTCCTTTATCCATCTTCTTTCAGCTTCCCCCTCACTCCCTATTTATTTCAGAATCCCCTTCCCCTTCCCAATTTCTGAAGAAGGGTCTCGACCCGAAACGTCAGCTTTCCCACTTCTCTGGTGCTGCTTGGCCTGCTGTGTTCATCCAGCTCCACACCTTGTTATCTCAGATTCTCCAGCATCAGCAGTTCTTACTACCTCTCCACAGCGAAGGGATAGGTGGACTGATTCAGTCAGCAGTAGACACAACCAGCACTGCCATAAAAGACAAACCAAGGTGCCTTCACTCACGACCAGAACATGCTGTGTTCACCTGTGGAAGACAATCCAACTATTCAACTGCAAAAGTTACTGGAAATTATAGGAAGTGATTTCAATTTTCAACACTTTCACTCCAAACCAAACCTGAAACAAAGTTAGAGACTGATCTCATTTTCATCTTCATATGCAACCTTTATCTTTATTTACTTTAAATCTTTGTAATTGTATTTTAGCTCATAACTTTATTACTTTTTAATTAAATAACCTTTAGTAATGGTTGTATAATAAGCCACCCCCTAATCTTGAATAAAAGCAAAACACTGCACATGCAGGAAATCTGAAACAAACACAGAGAATGTTGGAGAAATTCAACAGGTCTGGCAGCATCTGTGGACAGAAATAGAGTGAACATTTTGAGTCAATATGGGCCTTCTTCAGAAATGAAATGTGTTGAAAAATAGGCTTTTTTGTACTTTTGACAGAGGCAGAGGAGGAACAAGAGGGCAGAATATGTAGAAGTACAGTGCAAAAGACAAAGGGATTTTTAATAGTAGAGAAATAAACAAAAGATATTTAAAGCAAATGTAAATTAAGATGTGAAAAGGACAGAATTGGTCCTGTCCTACAGTTCCTTTACATTGGCAAGACCAAGTGCAGACAGGGTGACAGTCATACAGAACAATGTTTTGTCCATAGGAATGACTCCAACCTTCCAGTTGCTTGCCATTTCAATAAACCACCTTGATCTCGTGCTAATGTTTCTGTCCTGTGCCTCATGCAATGTTCTAATAAAGCTCAATGCAAGCTTGAGCAACATTTCTGCTTACGCACTTTACAGTTCCAAGGTCTCAACATTAAATTCAATAACTTCAGAAACTGATTGCCTTAAGTCTGTTCTCTATTTATCTTCCATTCCCTCTCCCCACCTCTCCCCCATGGCTGTGTCATGTTTATGTCTTGTTTACTTTGCACTTCATAGTAAGGACCAATTCCATCTCTTTCACACCTTTGTTTGCATCCTTTTTACATCCCTTTTCATCTTGCTCCAGTATTAACGACCCTTTTGTGCCTCCATCTTCTTGAACCTCCTCTGCCTCCATTGAAAGCTTAAAAAAAGAACATGTTTTCTAACACATTTTAATTCTGAAGAAGAGTCATATTGAATCAAAACATTAACTCGATTTCTTTCCGTAGATGCTGCCAGACCTGCTGAATTCCAGCATTCTCTGTGTTTTTTTAACTTTTACTCTTGTTTAAAGCTTAAAACTGTGTATTGGTAATTTTCAAGTTGAAACGCACAATAATTAAAAGGGAGCTATATGCAAACTCATAGAAACAAAGGAAGCAGGAGAAGGCCATTCAGCCCTTCAAGCCCACTCCACCATTTAATATGATCATGGTTGATACTCTATCTCAGCTCTATACTCTCAATCACTTCCCATACCCCTTGACACCTTCAGCTTCTAGAAATCTATCTGTTCCTTTCTAAAATATATATTCAGTGACTTTGCCTCCATAGTCTTCTGTGGTGGAGAATTCCATAGGTTTACAGTCCTCGGAGTGAAGAAATTTCTCTTCATCTCTTCCCTAAATGGCCTACCACATAACCTATGACTATGACTCCTTGTCTGGACTCCTTGGCCATTGGGAAACAGAATTCTTGCATCCAGCCTTCCCTGCCAGAATTTTATACATTCCAACTAGATCCTCTCTCATTCTACAAAAATCCAGTGAATTCAGGCTCCTGTCAACCCAAATTTTCCTCATGCAACAAAGCTGCCAGCCCAGGAATCAGTCTTTTTCACCTTTGCTGCAGATGTATCTTTTCTTAGGCAAGCAGACCAAAACTGCACACAATATGCCTGGTGGGGTCTCGCCAAGGTCCTGTACAACTGCAGTATACAAATTCTTTGTACCAGTCTGAGAAAACACCTGACAGTTTCAGCTCCCAATGCTGCGTCTGATAATCTTGGAGCTTGCTCTCTAGTCCACTTCACCATATTCACTCTTCTTGCAGGTCAAACTCTTTTCCCCAGCCAGTGTGCAACCCCCACCACCCCTATCCTGCCACGCAAAGAGCTGCAGTTGGTTTGAACTAATGTAGGCTTACAGCTGTCCAGTCAATTGAGCTAACTGGCTCCCAGCCTCTTTCATTTGAATTAGCAGGTAGCACAACATTTGTGTGCTACTGGCTTGGCAATAATAGGTGTGTATTAATTGTGTGTCACAATCTCTGTGCCCACTAACCTACCCAACCATTTCCCCATTGATTTCACCATTTCAATTGCACTGGCAAAGTACTGTTTGTACTCTTCCATCTTCACAAATGCAAAGACTTAAAAGAAAAGTATTTATACGTGCATATAACAGAAAATAATTAATCATACAATGCACTTATGAAATGTCTTTTCCAATCCATATAACAGAATTGAAGCGTATTATATCAAACTACCAAGTACTTTAATAATTGATTCCTCTCATTTTGGATCATTATATTGTATTTTTCGCTGTTACTACAAGCAGTGTAAGCTAAAATGTTGTGACATTTACCTTGGCAACAAACGCATTGCTTGTATTCTATGGATATTTCAAGACAGTCTTTGAAGTCTAGCCAACGGGCCTCTTTCACTTACGATTTATGGAGAATGACTAGAAATTCATGTTTTTAATCATACAATTTGGCAGAAGGCAAGAGAAGTTAGAAAACAAACCTGTAGTTGCAAGGATGTTAACATGTTTGTAGACACAGTAAAGAAGAAATAGAGTTCTCAATTATTTGATGGGAACAAATCACATGCCGTTCTTCAACAGATCAAGAAGGCAGCACCAGAAAGTAAATAGTCAGGAAAAGGTGGTCAGGGGAGGATAAATTGCCCTTCAATTCAGAGAAAGGTACAACACTAGGGATTTTATTATTTCTTGAGAAGTACTGAGGAAGAAACCTCATTGAGAACATTGAAGAGATGCCGGTAAGTGTGACTGAGGGCTGTCTAAGTTTGTAGGACAATAGAAGTGAAACTCACTTGCTGGAACTACAGAAAGTTCATAGCGACATCCTCCGAGACAGTCGGAACTAAAAATTGTTGACCAGGATTTCTTTGATGCAGGATTGTGACTCCCAACTTCTTCCAATGGAGACAGGCAGCACAAAAATTGAGTGCTGCCATCTCTTATACCTGACTGTGGTGTTATGCCATACTTCTGCTGTGCTGCTGTCTACCCTGACTCAGCTCAGTGGATATCTGTACATCTATCTCTCTAACAGTGCTAGGATTCCAAATTCCATGTCCTGGAATTTTATACACCAGCCCAGAAAAGAAACATATATTGACCAACTTTTTCGAAGTACTGTATGCTGTTGCAAAAAAGGTGACAACACTAAAATAGCAGTCAGTATGATTCTGTGATGTGTCAAATGCAAAAAATGAGATGGAGCATATGTTCTAATACTATGATCCAAAATACCATATCAGTTTCCTATGTCAAAAGTCTAATGAAATCTTATAGCGCTAGATGAAGACAATATCTTGCCATCTCTCAATGGGATTTTTCCTCATCTTCCACCAGAGTTACAGCTAGAAACCAGAAAGCCCCTAATTTTAGGAGCATGAGCCGTCAATATATCCAGAATTCCTGCATGTGAGCTGGGAGGAAGCAACTGAAGAACATGAAATAATGAAGTGATGTTTATTTTCAAGACGCAAAATTTGAAGGTTGGGTTTACACCCCAGAAAAATTGTGATGCATTTTGCAGAGCTTTGTAGTAAAGAGGAGCATTGCATTTTTAATCACTTGAGACATGACAGAGCCTCACTTTTATTTTAAAACTACTTTAAGTTTATTTTTTGGTAAATCATCGTTCCAGAAGCTCCTGCAATGTTGAGATTGGCAACATGAGCCATAGACAAGGCTGTCAGCCTGCAAAATCCCATCACTGCTAGACTTCTCTCAACCTTTCTGCTTTTCTGATCAGTATATGCCACAACAAACAAAGGTACTTAGCATCTATTTTCCTATGAAAACTAGATCTACACATCCCCTTAATAGCCATTACCAACATCATAGGCACCACGTTTCCAACTGGTCGTGGCTGAAAACCAGATGTGGCTTGATCAGATTTGAGGGTCTCTACCCCTGTAATCCTCTCTTTGGATCAGACATCCTCCTTTCCCCTTTAACATCCTGGTTCACTGAAATATTCTCACCTACAGAAGCTCAATGCCAATTGAAATTCCAAGCACAAAATGCCGAAACTTCTGTTTTATGAGCACATTTGACCCCTCATTTGTGAGTGTTGTCAGACATCACATTATTGAAGTAGTTACAGATTGTGCAGTAAGCATCCACCCTAAGTAATCTCTTTTATGTTTTGCTTTTTCCTTGGCTTAGCCCTGACAGGAATGGATGAACATAATTTTTTTTTTGTAATAGAAAACAATGCAATCTCTACCACATGGTAAGGCATACCTGGCTCTAGAAGTGTGAATGTATGCTTCTTCCCCTTCTTCGGCAGATACTTAACGATACTCTGCGCTAGCTGCTGTCATATACCGTTGTTTATGAGAATGTCTCTTCCAGTCTTTTAATTGAATGAGAGTTATCTTGTACCATTGTTTTTGATGATGTTACTGCCAGACTTCTGATGAGCCAGAGATTTGGCTGGCTCAAATTTCTGCAAGTTTAACCCTTTCATGCCTATACAACTCACCTCTGTAGACTCCATGGTCAGGATTAATTGTTCATATTTTACAGTTCAAGGTCATACCGGCGGTTTTGGATTTATTTCAGATCTACAATTTCAGTTTTAGAACAGTCGTGTCCTTCAACATGCGGATCATGTCTCTGTTGTGTCTCCTAAATTACGCACTGCTTCTCATTTTCTGAACTGGTGGCTGTGTGCATGATGGAGTAGTAGTGTTTCTTCATCATCACTCACCTCTTGCTTTCCCAGAATCGCCTGGGCAGGTTATAGTTCTTGGAATCTGAAAGGAAAAGGATGAAAGATAGAGTGGCAAGTAAAGAGAAATGGGGAATCACAAGATATGAACATTTATGCTGTCTGCAGCTGGTAAATTCAAGCAGGTTGTTGTATCAAAAGAAATTGGATGTTAGAAGAATTAAGTGTGGGGATCTCTCTCCTACTGTTGAGGCCCTGCTGCTGGCCACTCCAGTGAAGAAGAGTTACGCTGGATGTGAAACGTTAACTCTGTTTCTCTCTCCACAGATGCTTCCAAACCTGATGAGGTTCTCCAGCACTTACTGTCCTTATGTTTTATGAAGACAAACCATTGGAATAGGAACATGCAGATGGGCCTATCCTGACCCTATTTGCACCTGCAGTCTCCTATTATGCAACAATTTGTCCTGCAAGTGAAAATGTGTGACTGAGTGTGGGTGGTGTGATTATAATGCTTGTATAGATAGCAGTGTTTTGCAAGCTGTGATGGGGATGTGAAATAACATTAATGGTGCTATCCCCATAAATCTGGGCTCTCCGTTGAGGCAAGAACGCACTCAATAATGTAGTCAGCACTGGCTGCATTCTATAATCGTAAAGTTACTGTACGACTTACATTAGAAATAATGGTCGCAGATTCATCTGTGTAGCAATCTCTACATTCCTTTTTATGATGATTGAGTTTAGACTCCACTGTCACTCTTCCGACCTCATCTAATTTATTTCCCTCTCCCATCACAATTTTGTCATTGTTCTACTTGACATACAGTTCACACTACTTCTACCAAATCCTATTTTTGAGCTCCCATCCCTCCTCTCTTTGTTGTTTCTTTTCCTCTCCTTTATAGGGGAATCTTACATTCTTATGCTTCATTAAATATTAGTAATTAAGCTCTTCACTTATTCCTATGATATCCCTCCATCTACTTGTTCTAATTCATGTAGAAATAAAGCCAAAGCTTTGCTGAAATATTGGATAAAGGAAATGTCATAAGCACTCATTCAGGGCTCAGAGTATACAATACCACTACTGCAAGGTCATTCTTTCTATTTCTGTATTACAAATTAAATTTTATGATATTCCAACTTGCCTGTTGTCTTATCATCTGTTGAAACTTGTACAAGGTAATTTTGTGGTCATTTGTTCATGCTCAATTATCAGCAGCCTATCTATTTTGTTTAATAAATGGAATTATGTGGAGTAAAGGACATTAATTTAACACAGATGTATAAACTTTTTTCTCTCCAATTCAGCATTACTGGCTGTTGTGGAAATGACACTGGATTACCAAGAGTGCAATTTAAAATCTATTACATAAACAAAATTAGACTCAAAGGACCACTAATGCTGGCATCATAAGGAATTGATAATTGTTTATACTGAGATTAATGGGAGCTCACTGTGAGTATTTCAGTCATAACTTGGTTTCGCAATTATATTTATAGGAGCCAAGTTAGCTTAAAAAGTAAGGTCACTGGAGTATGACTCATACTTCGAATCATGACTTTATTGCTGATTATTGTTCATAGTAGGTGTTTAAGCACTGAATAAAAAACAGCAGGTACACATTGTACAGTGTTAATGACTGAACATAAACTGATCTTTTCCAAGAATAGTAACTGGTTCTCTCACACGCTGTGTAATTCCTCATTGGGTGAAGTAAAAATAAATGCACCTTACAAAGAAAATCACATTCAAAAATTACTGAAAGTAACATTGACTATCAAGAAGGCCATAATGAAAAACCAAACCACACAATGGGACTCATTTCTGAGAGGGCTGAAGTTGCAAATCAGATGTTAAACTTGTGTAACAATTTGCTTAGATTACACTTGGAGTACTATACGTAGATCTATTCTTATGAAAAGGACATGGAGGCTGTGGACAAGGGGAGAGAAAGATTCACAAGGAATATACCAGGACAGGGAATATATATTTATCAGGTGAGGCACTGCAGGCTGGTGTTCTTTTTTTCTAGAAAAGAGAAAGCTGAAGGTTGACTTGATAGAAACCTTTACAATAGTGAGAGAGGGAAGAAATGTCTCCACTCCATTATGAGTCCAAATCCAGGAGTCAGAATACAAGATAATCATTCATAAATCTAACAGAAACTTCATGAAAAGCCTTTGTTTTTGAAAGTGTTAAGAATATGTAATGTGGTACTATAAAGTGCAGTTGAAACAATAGCATTGGTACGTTTGATGGGAATTTAGATAGGCACATGAGATACATAGAATCCCTACAGTGTGGAAGCAGGTCATTCAGCCCACTGAGTCCACATTGACCCTCTGAAAAGCATCCCACCCAGATCCACCCTATTCCTGTAACCCTGCATTTCCCATGGCTAACTCACCTAGCCTGCATATCCCTCTACACTACGGGCAATTTAGCATGGTCATTCCACCTAACCTGCATATCTTTGGACTGTGGGAGGAAACCAGAGCACCCAGAGGAAATCCATGCAGACATGGGGACAATGTGCAAACTCCACACAGAAGGTGGAATCAAACCCAGGTCCCTGGCACTGTGAGGCAGTAGTGCTAACCACTGAGCCACACAGGAAATAAAAGCAGGAGATGGCCATTTGGGCCATCACATCTGCACAGCTATTCAAGTAGTTAATGGCTTCTACTTCAATGCCATTTTGCTGCACTATCCCTATATCCCCCGATATTTTTAATATTGAGAAACCTGTTCTCTCTCTCTTGAACATTTTCAATGGCTGAACTTCCAGAATCCTTTGGGGTAAAGAATTTCAATGATTCACTACTTTCTAAGAGGAAATTCACCTTCATTGAAATGATTTACCTGTTATTCTGAGACTACAACCCATGGTTCTAGATCTACCATCACCCAAACCAGGGGAGAAATCATTCCTGGATCTACCCAGCTTCCACAGCTCTATACAATAGAAAATTCCTAAAATGCACCACCATCTGAGTGAAAACATTTTTCCTCATCTCAGTAAATGGCTTGGCTTTTATTCTGCAACTGTGTCCCTTGGTTCTAGACCCCACAACTGGTGGAAATATTTTTCCTGTATCTGCTCTGTTTATCCCTTTAAGAATTTTGTAAGTTTTGATGATACTACCTCTCATTCTCCTAAACTCCAGAGAATAAGATCCAGTCTCCTCAATCTCCTCCATCTTCCCAGGAATGTGAACCTCTGCTGCATATTTCTATGGCAAGCATGTCCTCCTCTAGGCAAGAACCAGCGCATGGTGCAATTTCACCACCATTCTACAGAACTGAAGCAAGACTTCTGTAATTCCTGCATTTAATTCTTCTTGCAAAAAGGCTAACATACTATTTGCTTTCCAAAATGTTTGCTGCACCTGAATGGCAGCTTTCAGCAACTTATGAATAAGGACATCAACACTTTCTCACCATTTAAGAAATGGTTTGCACCTTCATTCCACCTTCATTGAACATCACCAATGTTGTAACATTCAAGTCAATGGGCCAAATGCTGCAGAGAGGGATTAGTGTATTGGGAAGGCACAGAGTCAATAGGCTGAAGGGCCTCTTCTGTGCTATATGACTGTATGACCCTTACCAAAGTGGATAACCTCACACTAATCAACATTATATTCCATTTGCCATCCTCTTGCCCTCTCACTCATTCTGTCTAAATCCCATAGAAACCTTTATGCATCCTCCTCAAAATTCTAATTCCCACCAAGTTTTTATATGATCTGAATACTTGTAAACATGACAGTTGGGCATAGATCCAAATCATTGACATAAATTGTAAACAGGTGGGGCCCAAACACTGATCCTTGTAGTGCCCCACTGCCTGTGAACTGAAAATTCCTACTCCCTTTTTTCTGTATGTTAACCAATCATCAATCCAAGCAGTGAATTATTCCTAATCCCATGTGCTCTAATTTTATTTACAAACCTTCTAAATTTATTAAAAAATTCTGAACAACCAAATGCACCACATCCAGTGATTTCACCATTATTACTAATAACATTCTCAAAAAAGTCTTATCAGGATTGTCAAACATGATTTCCTCTTCATAAATCCAAGTTGATGCTGTCCAATCAGACAATTATTTTCTAAATATCCAGTATTTCACCCTTTACGATGGATTTTCCCTGCACTGACATCAGGATGACAAGCTCTGTAGTTCCCTGTGTTCTCTCTCCCTCTTTACTTAAAACAGTGGAGTTACATTTGCAATATTCAAATCGACAGGCACCAGGATAGAGTTATTAGAATTTTGAAGATAATCACTGATTTATCCATTATCTCTGTAGTTGCAACACTCTAGGGTAAAGTTCATCGCGTCCCAGCAATCCGTCAACTTTCAGTCTCATTAATTTCTCCAGTAATACCTTTTTACTTAAATCAATTTGTTTCAGTTCCACATTTACATCAGACCCTTAGATATTAATTATTTAGGGGAGATTTCTTGTATCTTCCTCTCTGAGGAGAGATGCAAAGCATTTATTTAGCTTCTCACGTGTTTCTCCTATTCTATTTCCTATTATAATCTCCACTATCTGGGAGGATACATAGTAAAACAATGAAACTAAATACCCCTCCAGCCCCAAACACAAAAGTTCTCTTCAGCTCTGTGGTTTCACAAAAGCATAAGATTTACTTTTCAAATTTACATTGTGATCAGTGAGCCATTTTTAATATTTCATCCATTACTAGAATGTCTGCGGTGGTTGCGGTCAACGCATTAACCCGATTGCACAAGGGGACACTCTTTACAAAAGCCCCTTTTTCCTGGGAACAGCAGAGTGTGCAGTGAAAGATGTCGGGTTACGTGCCTTCCCATACCACGTATAAATAAGTGGCCGAGGGCGAATGAGGCCCTTGACCCCTGGGTAAGTGAGCAGCCTGATGCCTTCCTCACCCACCCTAATATGGGAGATAGGTCAGGGCTTGGGTAAAAAGGTGATGGGAAGGCCACCCATGTCCTCTGCCCCTACCTTCAAATATTTTAGTTGACGTGAGGGGCACAAATCCAGTCCAGTTTGTCCGCAAGAAGTGCAGTGATACAAAATGTTCTTTGCATATTGTGAAATGTGAACACTAGATGGCCCTATTTTGGAGTAATTGCATAGGAGCAAATATCCTTATTCCTTCTTATTATCTTCATCCTTGCTCTCTTCTCCTTCTTATGACATTCTTTAAAGGGCGTTTATAGGGCAGCAAACTCAATAACCATGAGTTGTGTTTTTAAATATAGTGAAAAGCATAATATCTTAAGAACTACTTTGTTGTTATTCAAATAAAAATAATATTGAAAAACGCAGCAAAGATACATTTGTGGATGTATATGCAATATCTTTTTACTCTCTTTTATGAAGGTCCATGCATAAACAACAATGAAAGTGAGCATTTGAATATCAACAACACTTTACAGGTTTCCACAAAAAGCCTGTGAACTGAATGATACTTTGTCACAAGTACAATGTTAATAAAAGTTTTGAAAAAGTCATTTAACTGTCATATGTGAGTGACCTGCCTGATTAGAGTTAACAGGCGATAAACCATTAACAGTTGGTGCATGATGTCATTCTACCTGGCAAAACAATGCAGCTGTAATTAATTTTAATTGAAGCATGTTTTCGAAAGAATTTCCTATTTTTGTGATTTCACAAGTTTTGACTGTCATCTGTTAAAAATAATCCACAAAAAGATTTTCAGATATCCCAACTTCTGTTCAATTAGGAATACTCTTGGATAACTAGATATTTTCCAGTTAACCTGTTCAGAGATATTATTACACACGTCCAAGTAGGTAGGACTTGAACACAGGCCTCTTGGCTCAGAGGTAGGGACACTGCTAGTGTGCCATGAGAACCCTCCACATTTTAATAACTATTTGCTAAAGACTGGTAGAGAAAAATTGTATTCAATTGATCGAGAGTAAGAGTCACACAAGACTTTAATAAGCCATATAGTTCCAGCTTAGCTCAAGGAGCAATGTGGGTGGTCACAGAGTAAGTTTAGTATCAAAGAAGGTGGCTGAAAGAAAAAGAAAGTTATAGATAGATAGGGAACTTGTCATAGGTTTCCCTCGTTCATCTGTCACATTACACTCACATTACAGGAAGCTGCACATTAATTATTGGGTAACCTCATATGAGGTTAAATTTCATCTCAGCACACAGTAACAGGCTGGTCGGTTACACAGCAATAAATGGAAAATAAAGAGCAAAAACCCTAGAGAGGAAATGTTAAGGGAAGGAAAACTTTAGCAAATAATGTTACTCTTGCCAAATTTCATTAACTATTGCATACTTGATATAGTTCTGCTACCACCGCTGTTTCACATCCTGCAGTGGTTTGCTGTTAAGTTGTAATAATACTGAAAAGTGAACCAAAAAATAATATAAGTGTACCGATGTGTTAAGTCAGCAAAGGGAAAAACGTATATACAGGTTTTCCAAAATAAACGCACAACTGAAATCTTAATGATTAAGTCAGAAGAACATTATAGCTTTTTGCAAATGCTTGGCATTGTACACTTCTGTTGACTGTGAGTTTTCCGTGGAGCTGAAGTGTGAGTGGGATTTTCTCAGGCTTAGTGATGGCAAGAAAATTGGGAAAATATGGTGTGAATGAAAAAATCCAGATCACCGACATCAAGAAAAACACTTCCGATTTTTTTCCCCTTCAGATTTAAATAGAAAGTTCTAAATCACACTAAATAGCAGCAACTAACGTATTTCCATGCATTTGCATGTAATTATTAGCTAATCTCTCCTCATTTTTATTCAGCTTACAATCCTTCTTTCTTTGCCCAAGAAAGTGAACAGCATCAATTCCCGACATGGAAGTCAAAGCGGCTACCACTTGCTTCACCAAACTTACAGATCTGGCTAGTCATCCTATCCATGGCCCTCATGATTTTACAACTTCTATAACTTATTAGCCTTCGATGCTCCAGGGAAAAGAGCCCCAGCCACAATTCATCTGCAAGGTCCACAACTACACCCAGAGAAACACCATAACATGTAGGAGATAAGCAGGCCATTCAGCCCATTGAGTCTGCACTACCATTCAATGTAATCCTGGTTGATCTGATAATCCTGAACTTCACTTTCCTGCCTTTCCCCATAACCATTGACTTGATTCACTTACTGATTAAAAATCTGTCTATCTCAGCCTTGACGAGGCATAGAAGAGTCTCAGCACCAATCTGCAGTAAAGAATTCCACATATACTCTACCATTTAAGAAAAGAAATTCCTCCTTATCTCTGTCTTAAAGGTGCAGCCCCTTATTTTCAGATTATGTCCATTGTTCTCAGGCACTCACAGAAGGGGAAATAACTTTTCTGCATTACCCTGTCAAGCCCCATACATATCTTATATTATAGTTACCGTTTTCACTAGACTACATCAGTTTCTAATATTCCCTTGTAATGAGGACAATCAAGTAATCCAGGAAGTGGGATTCTCCACCATCGCCAGCTACACCCAGGTACAGGGCAGTATAGACAGCACCCACACTGCTTTGACAATGCCCTAAAACCAATCTGTAGGTTTTTTAAAATATTCATTAACAGGATGAGGGCATCGCTGGCCAGGCAACATTTATTGCCCATCCCTAATTGCCCATAGGGCAGTTGCAAGTCAATCACATTGCTGTGGGTCTAGAGTCACATGTAGGCCAGACCAGGTAAGGATGGCAGTTTCCTTCCCTAAAGACATTAGTGAACCAGATGGGTTTTTCCGACAATTGACAATAGACTCGTTGTCATCACTGGATTCTTAATTCCAGATAGTTTATTGAATTCAAATTCCACCATCTGCCATGGTGGGATTTGAACCTGGGTCTCCAGAACGTTATCTGTGTCGCTGAATTAACAGTCCAGCGATAATACCACTAGGCCTCAGGGAGTCGATGGCCTAGTGGTATTATCACTGGACTGTTAATCTAGAGACACAGATAATGTTCTGGAGACCACCATGGCAGATGGTGGAATTTGAATTCAATAAACTATCTGGAATTAAGAATCCAGTGATGACAACAAGTCTATTGTCAATTGTCGGAAAAACCCATCTCGTTCACTAATGTCCTTTAGGGAAGGAAACGGCCATCCTTACCTGGTCTGGCCTACCTGTGACACCAGACCCACAACAATGCGATTGACTCTCAGCTGCCTTCTGGGCAATTAGGGATGGGCAATAAACGCTACCTAGACAGTGACACCCTCATCCTGTTAATGAATATTAAAAAAACTCACATCCTCCCACATTATATTCCATTCTCCTAGCCTGTCCAAGTCCTCCTGCAGCCTCCTCAACACTACCACCATACAGCATGGAAGCAAACCCTTCGGCCCAACTCATTCATGTTGCACCAGTCATGTTTGGCCCATATCCCACTAAACCTTCCCTATCCATGAACTTGCACTAACATTTTTTAAATATTGTAATTCTATTCACTGTAGCACTTGGCCTGGCAGCTCGCTCCATATGCATACTATCCTATGTAAGAAAAAGTTGCCCCTTAGATCCCTTTTAAATTTTTCCCCTCCAGCCTTAAACCTGTGGCCTCTAGTTCCGAACTCCCGTAAGCTGGGAAAAAAACCTTGTTATTCACCCTATCTACGCCCGTCATGATTTTATAAACCTCTATAAGGTTACCTCTCAGCCTCCCATGCCCACGGAAAAAGTCCCAGCCTCTCCTTATAACTCCAACCCTCCAGTCCGGAAAACCTCCTTGTAAAATTTTTGGATGTTTCCCAGTTTAATGACATCCTTCCTAGAGCAGGACAACCTGAATTGTATGTAGTACTCCAAATGTGGCCTTACCAATGCCTTGTACAGCTGTAACATGACATCCTAACACCTGTATTTAATGCTCTGGTGGACGAAGGTAAAAGTGCCATAACGCGAATAGCTGTGGTCCCAACACTGACCCCTGAGTAACTCCTTGGTCACCAGCTGCCATCCCAAAAAAGACCCCTTTATCCATTGTCTCTGCCTTCTGCCAGTCAGCCAATCCTCTATCCTGCAAATGCCTTGCCCCTAGCACCATGAGCTCTTATCTTGTTTAGCAGTATCCTGAGCGGCACCTTGTCAAAGGCCTCTGGAAATCCAAATAGGTCATGTCCACTGGCTCTCCTTGTCTAATTTGCTCATTACCGTCTCAAAGACTTCTAACAGATTTGTCAGCCATGACTTCCCCATGATGAAGCTGTGCTGACTCAACCCTACCTTACCATGCACTTCCAACTACTCTGCAATAGGACTCCATGTAATAATGCAATAGTGACAGTTCTCGTCCATGAGCCTTGGGTGAGCAATGTTAGCAGTGGCAGAGTTAGAGTGGTTAGCAGTGGCAGTCTACATAAGATAGCTGAGATAAAATGGTGACACTTACCTTTGCAGTGTGTAAAAAGGTCACTAACTGCTGGTTGTTGCATTTTACTTAAGTCACTGCGCTCACCCAAGCTGCTGTCTGTGTCCAGACTGGCTGTGTCTGGTGATGTGGCCAATTTGACAGTCTGGAGGAAATAGCACTGCCATCCTGTCCACCACGACTTACAGTCGCTGCCAGTGATATGGGGTGCAATCTTCCCTTTTTGCGCCATTTTCTACTTTCCATTGGTGTGAAGACCACAGTGTAAGAACAGTTCCTGACTTGCCACATCTCAAAGGCTGTGTTTAACCCATTTTTCTAATCAACCTGTATAGAAATGTTAGTGCACACCTCTGGAGCCGGTGGGACTCGAACCAGGGCCTCTCGGTCCTGGGATACGGGAACCAACACAGTGAACATCACAATATCCAGTAGCACCAAGTGCTTCACCTTTCCTTCCAGCTGATTCCACGAGCTGGGCACTGATAAGACCTGTTGCATAATTAATTAGCTGACGAGTGAATAACCGTGAGAATAAAGCTGACTTGGACCATAGACCACCCACAATGAATAGCTCCAAAATCAACATTTCGCCAAAAAAATGCAAGAATTCAACCCTTCAAATCTGAGCTTTACAGCTCAGAACTTCGTGAATAAGAGCAAGTTAAACAATTACCTTTTCAAGTGGAATGCAGGTGAACTGCAGCCATGAAATGTTATACTTTCTATGTGTGTGCTGTATATTTCACATCACTGATGTTTTTTAAGGCACAGTTTATAGAAAGTGTTTTCCAATTATTTTTACTGGACTAGGAAATTGCATAAAAAGTAGTTGTGTTGCCAATTTACCAGAGATCTGAAACTCCTGAGTTGAAGTTGTCCCTTCCAGGATTAATCACAACATTTTGGGTTGCATTTCACTCCTACTGGCAGGTTACCAATGGAGAAGCATTACTACCTGTCCATGTGTATCTATCAGTAACCCATTAATCTTGACTCCCATATTTGCTATATAGGCCGGGTTTGGAGCAATTGTACTGCTCTTCATAAGGTTACTACTACTGGGAGGGAAGAAACCTCAATGCTGACACAGCCTTTAAAAGGCTATAGCCAAATAAAGATGGCCATAACCTTTCAGCAGTAGAAAGTGCAAGATGTCTGAAAGAACAGGTCTCAGTGGGAGAAACAAACAGAGTTACTAGTTATCTGATGTACCTCTGGATTGAATTCAATGCAAGAACAACTTGACTATTGGGCATTGAAGATCAGCAACCTCATTGGAGAACAATCAGATTTTTGTTTTTATTCATTCACGGGATGAGGACATCGGTGACTAGGCAGCATTTATTGCCCACCTCTAATTGCCCAGAGGGCAGTTAAGAGTCAACCACATTGCTGTGGGTCTGGAGTCACATATAGGCCAGACCAGGTAAGGATGGCCGTTTCCTTCCCTGAAGGACATTAGTGAACCAGACGGTTTTTCCCACAATTGACAACGGATTCATGGTCATCATTAGATTGTTTGAAAGGATGTTGCAAAAGCTGACAATTCAACGTCAAGTACTACTAAGCGCCATCATCCAGTTTTGCAAGATATGCCAAAGCACTCATGCTAATAGACATTCTGCATGACTGACGCAACCTTCGCTCACCTCCTTGCCTCACATGATTTTTCTCTGTCAGAGAGACTCACCAGGCAAATGGAAGCTTCTACAAGTATGCAAACACCACAGCAGGCAGACAAACAGCTGCCCTCAGCTAAGGAGCCGAAGGACTGAAGTTTCATGGACCCAATCTTTAAAAGAGTTCTGTCATGTGCAAGCTAAGTAGATGTTTTGCATGTGTAATGCTCAGATAGTAAAGAAGTGGGATATGTCTACGACCCAGATCTCTAAAAACACTGTAGGGAGTTTCTATGAAATGTAGAACATCCTGGGGAGAGTGACCATCCAAGAATTTTCTGCAGCAGCTATGCACTAGGAGCCCACATGAACATGTTAAACAACATTGTTGGAGTCTTAAGCTGTCTTTATTTCAATAGGATACTGTCTGAATGCTTTGAAAACCTCAATGGAATAACCAATCAGTAGCATGTGTAAACTCATTCACTAACAATTTGACTGCAGTAGTGGCCACCTTTCTCTCTAAGGTCTCCCTCTAAGAAGCTGGCATGTAAGAGTATGGAAATTCTTATTGCAACAGTACAAGGTGCTCGTGTGACCACATCTGGTGTACTGTGAGCAGTTCTGGTTCCCTTATTTAATGAAAGCTACCATTTCCTTGGAGGCAGCTCAGAAAAGGCTGATTGGATAATTTCTGGTTTAGAGGGATTGTCTTATGAGCAAAGGCTAAACAGGTTGAGGCTCTACTCGTTGAAGTTTAGAAGAATGAGAGGTGATCTCATTGAAACATATGGGTTCTCAACAAGTTCGACAGGGTAAACGTTGAAAGGGAATTTTTAAAACTCAGGTCCTATCCATTGCCAGACCATCCCAGTTCCACATCAGTGATATTGATGCCCCCACCCATCTCTTATTCTAATCTTGAAACATGGCCTCTCAGCATGCTGCTGAAGTCAAACTATTGAACACTGCCACCCTGTCTCAAATCCAGATACTCACATCCAATTGCAAGACCCATTCCATGACAATCTTTTATTGACTCCCAGTCCTCAGTCAGACAGGCAGAGTGTTACAAAGACTAACTTTGGAAGGCCTGCACTCCACCAATGTGAATTCTGCTTTGTACTACATCAATGCATCGCCCTACTTAATTTCAGGAAATAGTTTGCATTATGCCTTGGAAGCCATTTTTTTCCTGAATCTCTAGCTTTCTGTCTTTCTGCCACTTTTAAATGCCTATTCAAGTCATGATTTACCCACACAGAGTCCTGGTTAGACCATAGCAGGCGTATTCCAACATTGCACCTGAGAAAGGATACAATGACCTTGCAGAAATTCTTGTGGCACAGTGGTGGTGTCCTTCCCTCTGGTCCAAAAGATCTGGGTTTAAACCTCACCTGCTCCACATATGTGTCATGATACATCTGAACAAATTGATGCAAAACACCTACTCTATTATATGATAAAGTGGTCGTGTGGGTTAAGGTGACCTGCTAATTTATTGTGTTCTGTGTTCAGGAATTTGAATGCCATCCTTGTTGGTACATTGCTCATTATTCTTTGAGCATATGTAGCAGAGTGGTAGTGTGCCTACCTCTGAGAAAGTATATCAGATTGGTCTTTTCATTAGACTTGAACGCGAATTTTATTGTGGAAATTTGATCTTCATCCCAAAAATCCTGTAGATGTTGATTTTATTTCTGTTGGGAAAAGGCATTTCTTCTCTTTTTCTTTCACTGGATTTGAATGTATTTAATTCAGTCCTGAGATGTGAGTGTTACTAGCTAGGCCGGTATTTATTACCCATCCTTAATTGCCTAGAGGGCAGTTAACAGTAAATTACATTACTGTGGGCCTGGAGTCACGTCTAGGTAAGAATGGTAGTTCCCTTCCCTAAATCATCAGATATACAATTCCAATTTTTTTATTGAATTGAAATCAAATGTCACCATCTGCGATCATAGAATTACTAATCCAGTGACAATAGGTCATCACCTCCACTTGATTCATTGTAAAAGCCCATTTGTTCTTTTTTATTTCCCTAGGGTTGGGGATTTCAAAACTATGGGGCATAATCTTAAGATGACAGGAGAAAGACTTAAAAGGGATCTGAGGGGCAACTGTTTTGCACAGAGAATGGTGCATATATGGAATGAACTGCCAGAGGAAATGATAGGTGCAGGTACAGTTACAACACTTAAAAGACATTTTGACAGGTACATGATTAGGATAGGTTTAGAAGTATATGGGCCAAATGCAGGCAAGTGGGACTAGTTTAGCTTGGGAAACTTGGTCAGCATGGACAAGTTGGGCCAAAAGGTCTGTTTCCATGCTGTATGACTCTATGACTCTGTTGCCCCTCGTGGGAGAATTTAGGACCAGTGGACATAGTCTCTGAACAAAGGGGCACCAATTTAAGACTGAGATGAGGCGAAATTTCTCCTCTCAGAGGGTTGTGATTGTTTGGAACTCCTTGTCAAAGAGAGCCGTTGGGGCAGGGTCCTTGAGTATGGTTAATGCTGAGATAGACATATTGCTGATCAGTAGGGGGAATCAAGAATTACAGGGAGAGTGGACATGACAGTTTTGAGTTAGCCATAATCCTACAGAATGGCAGAGCAGGCTTGAGGAGCCAAATAGCCTACTTCTGTTCCTATTTCCTATGATCTTACGTTTTAGCAAAGTATCCATACAGCCCACCCTGATGCCTAATTCCAGACATGGACCGGTATCTCCTGATACTGGAAGAGAAAGGCTGCTAGAAGCTACTCTTTCTATAATAACTGCTTCCCTGATATTGGACATCATCCCAGGGCTGAAATACTCCATTGGAAATTTCCCAACCACCTATCTCGAAACATGCAAAGCTCAGGGAACAGCTCATAAAAGTAGCAGATTAGCAGCTTCAGCTGGCACAGAGGTGAACACATAGACTTATAAATGGATTTATATGTATGCTTGCAATCTGCTAGAAAATGTCAGAGAAAAAAAATCTCCTGTAGTATGTGCTTTTTGGCCTCTTCCCAGAACTACTCCTAAGTCCCAAGCAAGCTATTTTAAATAAATTAAAGGGTGGGAGGCAGTGGCATTGGGACTAGTGTTTCCTGAATTATTATACACACAGCACTGAGGACACATTCAGCTCAGAATTATAAAATATTGTTGTTACCAAGATCAGCTGAGGCAGGCATATTTGAAAGACTGAAGAGTGTGGAGAATTTTAGTGTTTGAAGACTTAAGTAGCTTTTTGTTGTTGATATTCTGACACCATAGTCCTGGATTTGTTTCAAGCAGTTTTTGTAAGAGTGGGTCTATAGAGGAATGTTGCCCTTAAGTCCTCACACTTCATCCACAATGAGGGCTTCTTAATAACAGGTATTGTACTTCTTATGCATGTAATACCCTTGCATGCAATTATCATGGAGGAGAAGGAATATTGGTGGAAGATGAAGCAAAGGTAAGTCGGACAGCTTGTACAGCCAATGAATCCAACTAACAATTTTTACCGCCACCATGAAGGAGAAGGCAGGAGAACTTATATGAGGGCCTTAATAAGGAGATGTGTAGAAGAAGAGGCAATTGTACAGATACCACTTTACAAAGACCCACACCTGTTATCATTTGCCTATGTAATCATTAGCTATGTACTGACATCTGATTTTATTATATATTTCATGAGAAATCACTTAAAGTCAGTCAGGCTGCAACACTGACATGAAGCCATCAGGGAAATCATGTCAATTTTATGAGTTATTTTACCCCTCCAATCTTTCCCTCTAGTTTTCTCTTCTTAGCCTTTACTCATCTCACCCATAGTCAGTTTAACAGGCATCACTATCAGCCTGGGCAATGACTGCTCAGTAAGCTATGTAATCCTGAGAAACTCTGATTTTCCACTAACTTTATTCAAAATCTTCCTCCTTAGTTGGTACTAAATTTCAGCAATTAAGGAGATTTCATTCTAAAAGCTGTGCCCTTACTCTCACAAAGAAAAGTCGGCTGGCAGAAATTCTAGGTTCGAAATTGCATTCAAAAGAACCCGTGCAATTATATTTTTAAAGAAAAAAAACTGTGATTAAAGGAAACGATACGTCAAAACATTTTCTTAATCCATGGAAACCAATTCATAATGAAAACCGATAACTTTATATGAAAAGAATTACATTGAAGTGTTGACTGGAACCACTTTATAACTAGTATTGCAAATGGGTACCCTCTTGGACTCTTTAAAGTCTTCACCAAACCATTTGGAGAAAACGGTGAAGGCTCACAACGCAGTGTTCCTTGGTATTCTTTTAACAGTTTATTGTAGCACCAACGACTTGCAAACATCAGTACACTGCTTCATTCCAGTTAAATCAATATGTACAAATATTGCTGCTTTAACTTATGAACTGCAACCACTCAACCAATCCTTCAATGTGTGTGTGTGTGTGTTTATGGTACTGCCATGTCCCTAACCACACGTTTCTTGCAGTACATAGATTGCACTCATGACAACAGTTGCCATAAACCCCTTCTGCTTTTGATTCTATACCTTTCAACAATCCCATATCTTGGATTCTTAAATAGTCCATTAACGTATCAAGATGTTTTGATGGAGAAGATTCTGGATTATTAGCTTCATCAATAGGTGACTGAGTTTCACTTTAACGAAACAGTTTTTGGGAAGGAATATTCCGAGGAACATGGGTGCACAGCCAGACAAACTAGAACTCACAGCTGGTTAGCTTGTGAATACTATATACGGTTCTACAATTTGATCATGAAATTCAGTGGTTGGCATAATCACTTAAACCTTGGCTAGACACATATCATTGTGTGGTCTGTTTGCCTTTCCATCTCTTGACATGTGTGTTCATGAAGTCACTTCACTATGTCTATGTTGCATTTGAAGGATTATTTTTAAATCTAGTTCCAAAGTTCCATGGAATATTGGGAGATGAAATTTGGTTCATTTCTGATGGCTGCCCTCAGAAATGGTATTTTTCTCACAAATATCATCACTTAAATTTTAAATTTTGGCTCCTTTGAAGTCAAATGTGTTTTTGCTGAAGGAATGATGACCACATGTCTACTTACTTCATTGCTGAGTTGATAAATTCGTCAGAACTGTTCCCAATGCTCCTATGAGAAGTGAAGCAGAAAACCTGGTTAAATCATAAATCAGGTCCCGATTGCACTTCTACAAAATATCCCCATCAGAATGGATACAACTTAGAGGAATTTCTTGATACTAGAGTTAAAATTTACATCTAATTTTTGTTTTTTTTATATATGGAACATACAGCACATAAATATGCAATTTAACCCAACCGGTCTATTCTAGTTTTTATGCTCCACGTGAGCCTCCTGTCAACGTTTTTCATAAACCCTATCAACATAATCTTCCATTCATGTGCTTGTTTAGTTTCCCTTAAATGCTTCTATGCTATTCACCTCAATTACTCCTCGTGGCTGACAGTTCCATATTCTAACCACCTTCTGGATAAGGAGGTTTCTCCTGAATTTCCGATTGAATTTATTAGTAGCTGTATTAATTCATGCTGAATACAGATGGTGAAATAGGAAACTAGATTTCAATTTCTTTACTTATTTCTAGATTTATTTACAGAATCCAACATTCCAACTTTCTGCCTTCTCTCTAACCAACAATCAATATCTGAAAAATCTCTCTTCTTGTGTGCTCAAGGCAATTAATCAGTCAACATCCTTCATCTGTGTATCCTTAACCTTAATAAGGCAATTAATAGACCATTGATAGTTGTTTTGTATTTGTAACCACTACTTTTGAATAATATTATTCCTGCTAATATCCCTGCTAATTACCTCTTGTTCCCCGTGATCCATACGTGTAAGAATTTAAAGATTGCAGATCCTTTAACTTCTTTTTTCCATGGTCAAGCATGGGTGATTACTTAGGAGGCTTGCACGAAAACTCTGAGTGGGTGCATGGCTACAGTTCTGTGGTTGTGTGTAGGAGACTATCATCCTACTCAGTTTGGATTGCAACCAAACCTAAGAGGGAAAGGTAAAAGCACAGTGTGCAATGCATGGCAGTAGCAAATCCCTTGGTGAAAGAGAGAGAACTCGGTCATTGAGAGCCTCCAGTCTTTTCCGCCATTCAATTAGTTTATGGTTGATCTGTATATCATCTCCATATATCTGTTCCCTTTGGATTAATTAAAAGGGAATGGGCTTTAGTTAAGCACCTTGATTCCTGATATTATTATCATAAAGCACTGAACAGAGTAGGAACTGTTAAAATACCTACCAATTTGTGATATAAACACAATGCGTGAAGTAATGGAATACAATTTATATTACATCTCTGCAAATTAAAGCTAATTTGCAATTCCAGTCAATGCTTTTGGGATATAAATGCAATTCTATATTCTTTCATCATGCATTTTCTGGGTCAGCATTACATATAATGAAAAGTAAAGTTAGTGCATTGTTATGGCAGCTGTGGATGTCAAGCAAAATGCAAAATTACTTCACTGCTATCTGTAAAAATGTCTCTGGCTTCCAAACTACCGTAACAAAGAATAATTTATCGATGTGTGCTAATGCGTTTTACTTCCATTTTGCTTTCCACAAAATGCAGTTGGGAATAATTGCTTGATGACCACAAGTGGTTCCTTCAGTAACATTATCAAGTTAATTATTGCCAGCAATTGCTGCATTCCAAAACAGAACATAGCACTTAACCTAAATGAAATTAGCAGATGTTCTAAACTGAAATAAATGTATCACTTGCATTATGACTTGTGAATCATTTTATTTTTTCTGTGTTTATAATGATCAATTAGACTATTAGAAAATCTGAATTTTGGCAGAAAGTTTGGAGATGGAGCTGGTAAATTGTGATCAGAATAGGTCATAAATAGTGTGGTAACCGAGAAATTGCTGATGGCAGTGAGGACAGAATTGGTTCCTTAAAGCTAACTCAAAAGGTGTGAAACCGCAGAACCTGAGGATTCTGAGATAATTATACAAAGTATCTAGCTACCTCATATCTAGTTTCTTTGCATTTATTGTCTCTGTAGTTCCTACTAATTTTAAGTAAATAATTCATCTTTGATTTTTTTAAGGAGTGACCAGAAAAGTAAAAATTTACTTTAGGCCTTGTTAACAGCTATTCCATAAGTAATCACAATACAGCTAAGAAGTTTTTATTTCAATTCGTAACTAGAATGAAGGAGCATCTGCATCCCATAGCCTGCAATTTGCACCCCACAAGTGCCAAGTAATGACCATCTCCAATGAGAGAGAATCTAATTATTACCCTTTGACATTCAATGATATCACCAGTACTAAATCGCAAACAATCGATATCCTGGGGGTTTCCATTGACCAAAAACTCAAGTAGACCAGCCATTTATATGCTGTGGCTACAAGAGTAAGTCAGAGGCTGGGAATCCAGTGGGAACTCGCTTCCAGACTGTCCAATGTCTGACCACCATCTATAAGGCATGAGTCAGGAGTGTGATGGAATATTTTCCACTTGTCTGAATGACTGCAGCTCCAACAACACTCAAGAAGCACAATACTATACAAGACAATGCTGTTTGCTTGATTGACACTCAATCCATCACCTTCAACATTCACTGCCTTTACCACTCATACACAGTGGGAGCACTGTGTACCATCTACAAGATGCACTGCAATAACTCACTGAAGTTCCTTTAAAAGTATCTTCCAAACCTGTGATCCCTATAGCCTAGAAAGACAGTGTAGCAGATGCTTGGTAACGTCACCACGGCAAGTCCCCCTCAGAGTCATGCACCATCTTGACTTGGCAATAACTCACCATTCCTTCATCATCACTGGGTCAAAATCCTGGTACTCGTGCCCTAACAGCATTGCAGGTATACATACAGCTGGTAGATTGCAACAGTTCAAGGTGGTAAATTAACTCCAGCTTCTCAAGGGCAGTTAGTGACAGTCAATAAACATTGTTCATAGCCTGCAACTGAATAGTAAAGAAAAAAATCTAGCTTCAAATGGCTACGTTAGGAGGGTTCAAGTTTCCCAGAAATGTGCAAGAAGTGCTTCCAACTGCTAAAATTCATGCCGAGCATTCTCAATTTAATTGGTAATGGTAGTAACTGCAGGTTATACAGGAATTTGAACATCTCCTGGATCAAGTTTCCTCGTGGTGGTCACCCCGCAGACAGATAAGTTGAGAATAGCAAGTGGGCCACCAGTGGAAAGGGTAGGAAGAGGTAAATAGTGCAGGAATCTTCTCAGGATGTAGGGCTCTCAAACTAAAATTCAGCTTTGACTATGATAATAGTGGCAATGCTTCAAAGAGGTAGAGTCTCAAGGGTGGCAAGAGACTGCACCAGGGGTTATAGCAAAGTGTAGTAAGTGAGGAAGCAACAGTGAGACGGCCTGGCAAGCAATCCAGTTACTGTCAATGTGAAACCCCTATGATATGTCACTTCCTGAGTTGCCAAGGCGAGGAACATCACAAAGAAGGTGCAGAATATTCAATGACGTAAAAATAGAAATGCAAATGTGTTTCAACTTGGCTGTTGCTGATATTTTTTTATTTACTTGTGGGATGTGGGCGTCGCTGACTGGGCCAGCATTTATTGCCCATCCCTAGTTGTCCCTGAGAAAGTGGCGGTGAGCTGCCTTCTTGAACTGCTGCAGTCCACATGCTGCACATTGACCCACAATACGCTCAGGGAATGAATTACCTTCAAGTATACACAGTCAAGTTGAGACAAAAGAACCCAAAACTGTGAGCACTCACTAGGATTTTCCCTGTTTCCGTCTTATGCCTTGGAAATTTACTGGGTGAATATTTCTGCATATATTTGCAGACTCTTGTGATTGTGTTCAGTTATTGACTTCTATGTAGATATGTAACAAAGTTAGGATCTATCAAGCCCCCAAGTTTTACTCTGGGATTTGACAAATCCACAGTTAACATCAGCTGGGCTCAAACACTTGGCATATACAACTTCCTGAATGGTGTACTTTTATTCAGCTCACATCAGTCGTCAGGCTGAGTGACCTGGTGAAGTGAAGGATTAGCCAATTGATGCATAATCTTTCTAACACAGATGTAACACAATGGAAAGCAAATGGTATTTCCAAATAGTATTGTATCTGAATAGATTCTGCAAGCATAACTTTCTAATTGTGCGAGATGTGCTGTGTTTACTGATTCTGATCATTTCAATTCCTTACTAAACTTGATTTGACAAAGTTGACAACGTCCAGCAGCTGGGCTTTTAGTCCAGTTGTTAGGGAGTTCCAAAGATCAAAGTGATCTCTATGAACTAATTAACAGATTAAAGAGTTACTTATGCACACCAGCATAGAATCACAGAGATATACAGCAGAGAAACAGACCCTTCGGTCCAACTCGTCCATGCTGACCAGATGTCCTACATAAATCTAGACCCATTTGTCAGCATTTCGCTCATATCCCTCTAAACCCTTCATATTCGTGTACCGAACCTGATGCCTTTTAAATGCTGTAAGTGTACCAACCTCTATCATTTCCTTTGGCAGCTCATTGCATTCATTCACCACCCTCTGCATGAAAAAGTTGCCCCTTAGGTTCCTTCTATACCTTTCCCCTCTCACCTTAAAACAATGCCCTCTAGTTTTGGACTGCCCCACCCCAGAGAAAAGACCTTGGCTATTCATCCTATCCATGCCCCCCATTATTTTATAAGCCTCTATAAAGGTCACCCCTCAGCCTCCGATGCTCCAGGGAAAATACTTCCAACCTATTCAGCCTCTCCCTACAGCTCAAATCCTCCAACCCCGGCAACATTGTCATAAATCTTTTCTGAACCCTTCCTAGTTTCACAACATCCTTCCTATAGGAGGGAGACCAGAATTGCATGCAATACACCAGAAGTGGCCGAACCAATGTCCTGTAAAGCTGCAACATGACCTCTCAACTGCAATACTCAATGTACTGATCAATAAAGGCAAGCCTACCAAACGCTTTTGTAACTAATGTAGCTACATGTGACCCCACTTTCAAGGAACTATGAAACTACACTCCAAGGTCTCATTGTTCAGCAACACTCCCCAGGACCTTACAATTAAGTGTAATAAGTCCTGCTCTGATCTCCCTTCATTTCAGGAAAATCATGCTTCAGTGCTCTGGGACAAGGATTTGCTTAAAGGAGTAACCCCTTTGCACCGAGCAAGAGAAAACACATCTAATGAAATGCAAGTTTATAATAATGAAAATATCATAAGATTTAGTCCATTATTCTATGGCTAAGATGGGGGGGAGCTCATTTGCTAATTTCTGTCTACTCCTTGGGGCATTATTCTATTTAAACTTAACAGATTTATTGTTATGAGCTCTCCAATATGGGTTACAGTCTTCATTTTAGCCTAATTTTTGTCTTCACCATTGACTATAAAGCAAACTTCATTCAAAATTCACATAATCAATGTGGTGGGAATTTCCCCTTTCCTTACTGTGCCAGATCAAAGCATACCAGTAGTGATGACTACAAACAGGTAGGCAGCCAACCCAGAGAAAATATTCACACAGCATAAGCAGTATATTAAATGCACTTAAAATGATTCACTTTTGAATGGAATTCACAGGTGGCAAAATAAGTGTAGATGCAAAGAACCAGAGGGATTGACCTCTTTGATTGTGTATCCTGGGCTGTTAGAGGATGCCAGGGAGGATATAGCTGATGGACTGAGGATGATTTTCCAATGCTAACTAGACTCAAGCAAGGTACCAGAGGACTGGAGTTCTACAAATGCTGCACCATTAGTCACAAGGTGCGATGGGTCAAATAATTGTAGGCCAATCAGTTGACTTCAGTGGTCATCAAATTACTATAATCAATACTGGGAAACTGTTATTTAGAACCATACAATCCTTATACATCCCCAGATACAATGGGCCAATTTAGTCAATCCACCTAACCTGCACATCTTTGAATGTGAGAGGAAACCAGAGCACCCGGAGAAAACGCATGCAGACACAGGAAGAATGTGCAAGCTCTGCACAGATAGTCACCCGAGGGAGAAATAAAACCTGGGTCCCTGGTGCTGTGAAGCAGCAGTGCTAACCACTGAGCCATTGTGCCACAGAAAGGCAGGTTTATCAGGAATAGTCAGCATAGTCTTGATAAGTGGAAGTCATGTCTTACTAAACTATTTGAATTTTTTGAGAAGGTCACTGGGAGGATTGATGAAGGTAATGTATTACGTGTTGTCAACATGGGTTTTAGTAAGGCACTTGACAAGGTCTCACATGCAGACTGGTCGGAAAATTAACTAAAGCTCTTGGGATATTGGGAATGTGACAAGTTAGATCCCAAATTGAATCAGTGACAGGAAGTAAAGGGTGATGGTAGACAGACGTTTTTGTCACTAGAAAGTAGTTTGAGTTCCACAGGGCTTAATGTTGGGTCCCTTGCTGTTTGTGGTATGTATCAATGATTTAGATTTAAATAGAGGAGGTACGATAGGGAAATTTGCAGATTACACAAAGATTGACTGGGTACTTGTTATTGAAGAGAATGGCTGTTTACTGCAAGATGACATCAAAACTTTGGTTGTGTACTCAGAAAAGTGGCAGATAAAATTCGATCCAAACAAGATTTACAAATAAGGCATCTAAGAGGAAAACACACTCTCAACTCTGTCCAGTAGCAATTATACAGACCTATCAAGATATCACTTAAAGATATATTTAAGAAAGCTATTCTTCAAAGGAGCGCATGGAGGAGTTTCTGTGGTGTTAAGTGTTGGCTTGTTTCAATGGTTGCATCTTTGCCACTGAGCCTTTCCCTAGTCTTAGTCCTACCCCTTCATAAAACATAAACTGAATATTTACTGCAATGCCAAAGTAGTACTTCCATGTTGGAAATGCTGTTGCTTGGATGAGATGATAAATGGAGATCCCATACCTCTATTTGGAACACATATTAGATCCCTGACCATTAATTAAGGACATTTCTTCTGATGTCTGGGTCAACATTTTCGTTTTGACCATCATCACAAAACCCAGTGAGCTGGCCGATGATGCCATTGCTTGTTTTTTGTGGCACTTTGTTCTATTGTGGCTCCTACATTTGCCTATTTAATATGAGTACCACCTTTCAAAAATAACCGATTGGCTGTGATGGACTTTGACATCCAGACAAAATAAACGTAATCCATCCTCACCACAAGGCAGCACTTAAACTGTCATGTAAAGCTGACAAAGGTAATTTACTCTATTAATATGGGTTCTTTCAAAAGTGGTAAAAGCACCATTACTGCATACAGCAGATGACTGTTTTGTTCGTGAACAGATTTGCCTTGGTTTCTATGGGAAAAACATGAGGAAATCCTCAGTTGCCATCCAGGCTCCAGTAATTCATATCAAGGAGTCTGGTTGGCTTCTGTGAAACAATGTTAATGCTCATCTCCCATTGTTTCGATATGCCCACAACATCTGCAACGGGGAGTAATGATGATGTCTATATTGTAATGGAGAACATTTATGGAGCTATAACAAAAGGAATTTCTTTCTCCCTTTAATTGCAACCTTTCAGCAATACAGCTATTGGGAGATCAATTCAATTGGTAGGAGGCCCCTCCAGTGCTACAGAAACAATCCCAGGTAAGGGAAGTGCTTTAGGATGTGGGATGGGGCTATCAGGACAGGAAAGGACCAAAGTGTTCTTCTGCGACATGGAGGAATAAAATGGATTTGCATTTTTATCATACTTTTCACAAGTTATCACAGCACTTTACAACCATGACACACTGTTGAATGGTAAGTACTCTTAAAGTAAGATTTGCAGCAGTCAGTTTGTACCATCTCGCAGAGAAAGCAATGAGATCATGACCAGATAGTTCATTTGTATGATGTTGATTGAGGGGTATATATTGGCCAGGAGATAACTGTACTGCTTTTCTTTGAAGTAGCGCGATAGGATCCCTTGCAGCACCTTTGAGCATAGATAACTGGAAAGATTACACTTCCAACAACACTTTCTCAATACTCCACTGGAGTGCCCTCAACTTGTAAGCTTATGTCTTGAACTCAGAACAATGTAACTCAGAGATAAGACCGCTCTGACCCTAAGCATGGTTAGCACCTATTTCCCTACAAGGCATCTTTAAAATGCAAAAAAGGAAGCACTGACCTCAGCACCTAACAATAATCCATGATAAAGATCAATAAGTGTTTCTGCTCTTGTCAATTTTTACACTGGAACTGTGAGAGTTACAAACTTATGGTGCTTACTTAGCATAAACTGTTTAAATGAGAGAAAGATTCCATTGTCATGCATGCTATGCATCTACCACCGGTGAATATTTGTTTTAGCTCACTCAGTGGGAACTACTCAAAATCTCATGCTAAACAGGAGACCATTTTGGTCATCTGCGCATTGATATTGGCAACTTTACCAAACACTCTGGTCACCAGCCTTCCAGTTTCCTGTAGTGATGCCAACTTTTTCTTCTCTCATCCATCAAGTTCTTTTCAGTACGAAATGCTTTGCCAACTGTTGCAGCTCATTCGCAGCAAGATGCGAACACTGGAGCTATTTGAAAATGTTGCTCCATGCAACTTGAATTACTAGAAAACCCTAAATCGAACTAGGCCTGTATTGCTTTCTTCATTTTTTCCAAATCAAACAGTACACCTGAAGAAATGTGAAGCTAAATAAATGAGCAACAAAGAAACATGTAATAACTCAGAGAGAAGAAAAAGGTTTCCACCTATTAAATTTGCTAAGCACAGACTGCAGCATTAAAGGGTTTCAAATGTTTCATTAAATGAAAGTCAGATATATGGATGATAGAAGTCAGATAAAATATTTTGGTTAACATACCTATGACTTAATCTTGATTAAGAAAATAGGTTAACATTTAAAATATATTCCAAGTGCAAGCCTAGAACCTAGAAGTAAGGGAGCTTGAGTGTTAGGGAGAGAAATTTCAAAAAACACATCAAGTGATGTCTGCAGAATAAAGGAGTTGATTAATTAGCTGGCAGTTTCTGTTGAATGTTTTATTAAAGTTTACTTCTGTTACGTTAGTTAATAGTCTAATAAACAGAGGTACCGCAAAGCACATCATCAAGTGTAGTTTGTGTCCTGGACAATGAACTGTGTGGAAAGTACCAACAGCTAGAGGATCTTGTACTCTACATTTTAACACTGGAGAAGCTGTTGGTGTCACAATGGTATATCTGAGTACTATGAGGACAATCTTCCATTTGCTACATTTTCAAAACACTTTAAAACCATGCCCTCTATTCTCAATTGTTTCATGAGTGGAAGCAGTTTCTCCCTGTCTACTCATGATTTTGAAAACTTCCATCAAATCTTTCCTCAGTTTTCTCCTCTCCAAGGAAAAAGTGCTGCCTTCTCCAATCTTTCTTCATTACTGACATTTCTTATCCCTGGAGTTACTCTCATAAGTCACTTCTGCACTCTCTCCAATCCATTCACATTCTTCCTAAGGTGTGGTGCCCAGACCTGTATGCAATGCACCAGCTGAGGCCTAACCATTGTTCTATATAGATTCAGCATAACATCCTTGTCCTTTTATTCAATGCCTGAATCAATGAGACCTCAAGACTGTATGTTTTTTTAAGAGTTCTCTTCACATGTCCTGCCACCTTCAATTGCTTATGTACATATACACCAGGTCTCTCTGCTACTGCACAACCTTTGAAATGGTAGCCTTTATTTTACACCATTTCCCCATCTTCTTTGTACCAAGGTGCATCATCTCACACTTTCCTGCATCAAACTTCATCTGCCATTTAGCTGCCCACTCCACCAACTTTTCAATGTCTTTTTGAAGATCTCCAAAGTTTTCCTTGCAGTTTACAATTCTTCCAAGATTGCTGTCATCCACAAACTTTGAAATTGTCCCCTTCACACCAAGATACAAATCATTTATATACAGCAGGTAAAGCAAGGGTCCCAAAATCAACCTTTGGGGAACTCCACTATAGACCTTCCTTTAGCCAAAAAAAAACACATTAACAATCACTCTCTGTTCAACGTCACTCAGCCAATTTTATACCCACATTGCCACTATCCCTTTTATTCCATGACATATTACTTTCCTCACAAGTCTGTTGTGTGGCACTATATCGAATGCCTCTGGTTCCAAAGCTCATACCTCTAAAGCACATACCTCTCAACATGAACTGTATTCTGAATAACCTGAAAGAAAATTTTCCAATTGGCAATGGTACTTGCATCAATTTCCAGAAATTGATAATTTGAGACAGGTGTTAGTATATTTTCGATGTCTTAGTAATTTCTGCTCATATATTTCTGTGACACCACCAAAATAAGAAAACTGCAGAATGATAAAAAAAACTTCTACCAAAGGTCACTCTGGTAATATATTACATCTTCATTGAGGCTTCGACTTGTGTTTGAATAAAGACAATGTTTTCCCCTGGATTATTTCCTGCATGATACATATTTTTACTCTCTCAAGAACATCTCACTTGATATCTATTTTAAATTACATTTCAAGATTTGTTCTTTGCGTTCTGTGGTCTTGCTTTCTTGATATATTTTAAGCTTGATATATTTCAGTACTCTCATAAGGCTTTCTTTAATCTCAATGGTATAATGGCAATTTTAGAGATATGTGTACTGTAGATCAGCTTCACCAAGGAATACAGGATCCAAACATTTTCTTCTCCTAGGAAGGGCTGACTTTTGGCATGACATGTAGTTTATTTTCCCAACATTTAGAAGTACATTTTCATTTACAGTTAGCTATTTTCTACTGTTGCATGTGAGGGTTTGCAACTATATTTGATTCTAGCACTATGAAATTGGGTCTAGAAAGAAAGTTTTAGGGATCTTAGGGGTGTTAACAGTAGATTAACTTTAGGCTTCAATATATTATTGCAATAAATCATTCAATGAATAGCTATTCATGCTATAAAAGACAACAGTTCACACTAGGAATCACAACAGACTGAAAAAGGAAATTCTACACCATCATAGCTTTACAACAACTGATGAATTGAAAATATTTGCCTTTGCTCCATATTTTCATGATGAGTGGTAACTAATGTGAATTCAGCTGTTCATTGTGAACTTTGGGTGCACCATGATTGCAGCACCAACACTATTTGAGGCAATTTGAGTGCCAAAGTGAGCTGTCCTCAGTGGAGAAACATCAGCCATGATCATATTGAATGGTGTTGCAGGCTCAAAGGGCCAAATCGCTTACTCCTGTACCAATTTGCTATGTTTCTAAAAGCAAATAACATTTGCCCAAACACTACTTGTCAATCTTTATATCTGCAAAAATACACATTCATCAAATATTTTTGCATTCCCTCAAGCAAAACCAAAAATGTTTTGTAATTCTGCTATGAGGACAGTCATTAATTTTCACACTAGTATACACCATCTGGTCCAGAGTGCTTTCCATCCTACTTTTATTAAGTAATTCCACAATAACTTCAAAATGATGTAGGAATATTTGGGAAATGGTCTTTCTCCTTAAAGCATTAGCATCTTTGGATCTTTATTAGGCTCAGAATGGATTCTCAATTCTCAATTGGCATTGGATCCATTGGATTAACAATGCTGCCTCCTTTGTCAGTATAACATGTCTACATTTGATGTTGTATTTTTCCTTTAATTCTTTTATGAATCCATCTATTCAACCATTTTGAGTAATATCTAATGTTATAATGCCAGCTGTTGGTAATACTGGACAAGTCAAATACCAGAGTAAGACTTGGCTTGATAGAGCATAGTTTTATTCCTGCTACTTGTTTACCATGGTGGTCAGTCACTGACCATATCCACAAGAGGCTGTCAATGTAACTTAACAAAAGAACATCAAAATTATTGTCCACAAAAGTAAAAAAAAAATAAACTATGTTACACTATACCTGAATTATTTGAAACAATCTTATTAAAAGTATCAGAAATAAAGATTCAACACATTAACTCTCAGCAACAAGCTTACAGGCATTCAACCCTCTGTGAAGGATCATCCTTCTTTCACTGTGAAGTTTCTTGCTCGTTTGGCACAACTGTAATTGGTTACTGGACTTAGTGACTTTAAAGCATACTTCGGAATAAAAAAAGAGATTTCCATACCTCTAGCTTCCAGTAGTTTTCTGCTTCTGGATTTTTGTTCTGAGCCATAGAGGAGCATTTCCCCAGACTTGACTTCTTTGGAGACAGCTGAATTACAGCATCCTTTTTCTCCAACTGAACCTGCAACACTGCCTGCCCTTCTGAACAATTCTGTCTTTCTGGGATACCTGTCACTAAGCAACTGCAGGTTTCTTTTTTCATAATCTTGTTTTTGATGCACTGAATTGTTCACCTCAAGCTTCACTCCAGCGAAGGTTTACCAGGCTAATTCTGCAGATTGTGGGCCTGACGTACAAGGAGAGATTGATCAGGTTGGGATTGTTTTCGCTAGAGTTCAGATGAATGAGGGAGGATCTCATAGAGACTTATAAAATTCTAACAGGACTATACAGGGTAGATGGAGGGAGGATGTTCCCAACAGTGGGTGTGTCCAGAACCATGGGTCACTGTATGAGTATTCGGGGTAGACCATTTAGAACAGAGATAAGGAGACATTACTTCACCCAAAGAGTGGTGAGCCTATGGAATTCATTACCACAGGAAGTAGTTGATGCCAAAATATTCAATGTATTCAAGAGGCGACTAGATATAGCACTTGGGGCGAATGAATCAAAGGTTATGGGGAGAAAGCAGGATTAGGTTATTGAGTTGGATGATCAGCCATGATCGTGAAGAATGGTGGAGCAGGCTCAAAGGGCCGATGGCCTCCTCCTGCTCCTATCTTCCATGTTTCTATATAAGACCTTAAACCCTCAATAAAAATGCTGTATCATCAAACTTTCAGATAACCATTTACTGACCTCAAAAATGAAACTAAAACAATGTCCCTCTCTTCTAAATACATACATACACACAAACAATATAGATATTGTGTTACAGCTATTCATCATTTTTCCACTTTAGAAACCAACTTTCCAAAACATAATAAACTATAAACCATATTACAAAAGTTACCTTTATTCAGATACACACTGACATATTTCACATTTTCAATATTATTGCTTAAAACTGTAAATGTCATACCTTTTAACCACAAAGGTTTGTCATAGTAACAAATATAGACAGTTAATCTTTAAAATCTTATCAACTAACAAAGAAGAAACTGAATATAGACCTCATGACATTGCACTTCTATTTTCCTTTCGTTTGATAATTTTTTTTTTATTTGGCTCAAGCAAACTTTGTAATTGGCTCCTTATTGCTCACGGTGAAACACAGTGAAAACAATATTTTTAACTAAAGAGACAGGCATAAACCTATGTAAAAAGACCTCAAATTTTTGCAGTGACCAACCAAGGAAGTGAATAGCAGAGAACCAGTTCATCATTCTCACTTCGTCATAACATTTTTTCTCTCCTATTGGTCTCTACAAATGCCTTTTATCTTTCAAATTCAACTTTTTTAATTATTGAAATTTAACTTCTTCCCTTTCCATTTAATGTTTACATCATTATCTTTCTGACACTTTAAATATGTACGAGATAGAATTATCGCTAGTGCTTCCATTTTGACATGACAGTCATGAGCTATCGCAATGCAAGAACAAAATAATTTGTCTCATTGTTGCCACTAGATGGAAGTCTATAGCTTAATGTGAAATTATAGCAAAACTAATATAGTTTAAGTAAATAACAATTGCTGTGTGCTAAAATGTAATGCTGGGGAATGCAATGTAGTTTGTGGGTTATTAGACTGAGCATCACCTATGATGTTCAAGGTCATTAATTTCCAACATGCATTCTCTGTCATATATTTTCTTTCTTCTTTATAATGTGTTCAACCATTGATTTTCAACAACTCTTTTTCCAACACCGAGACTTCTGACATGATCGATTAATATTGTCATATTTTGATAATGCTCAAGATTAATTTATTATTCTTATGTTTGATTCCAAAATCAAGAGTTCTTTCACACTGATTAACATCAGATCATTGAAAATAATGAAGACTTTCTTTCAGGAAAAGAACAGTGACGCTCAGAGATTATCAATCCTGTGAGATGAATGTTACACAGGAAGTTTTGCATTCATAAAGTTTCACCAAAAGGTGATGTGGAATGTTGTGACAAATGTGAGACAGTATAAATCACCTGCAACAGAACTCTGAAGATTATTAAAAATCTCCGCCTGCATCTCCCACTATGTTTTATTGACTGATTGAGACATTTCCCTGCTCTGAAAAGGTGCACCTTTCTCCATGCAAGTAAGAAAGTTGACCCTAGGACTCAAACCACTTGTCAGGAAATCTTTGAGCTCTAGGGTCAAGTTGAGGGAGGAGAGTGGTTGAGCAATGATGGGCTGAATCTTCTGACACTACCAGAATGCCACTCAAACTCCTACTTTTGTCCCCAGCCATGGAGTTCTGCATTTCTCAACGAGAATTCTGAACCTGACCTCTTCATAAACTTCAAGTGTATTCCATTAGAGCAGGATTGTCAAAGGAAAGACAAGTCACACCATCTTTTTAGGACACTAGCTGCTGTATTCTGGCAAATTCATTCACAAATGAGGAATGTGAAAGAGATTTTTCAGTGTATTAGTGAGGAATGAGTGGGAGTGTGCTAAGTGGGCACAGTGGGTTGGGTAGCAGGGTTAGTAGAATGGCAGGGTGACATGGTGACAGGGTGGCAGCTGAGTTGAATGGCTGGGTAAGGTGACAGAAGAATAAGCTGGCGTAGTCAGCTCAGGGGATTGGAGCATTAGTGGGTGTAAGTGTGTGTGGTGGTGTTGGAGAATTGAGGGGGGGTGAAGTTTTGGAGTGGGGTGTTAGGATGAGGTTGTAGACTTGCTTGCTGAGACGGTTGCAGACGTCTTGTCACCCTTCTAGGTAACATCATCTGTGTGCCTCCAGTGAAGCATTGGTGTTCTGTCCCACTTATTATTTATACGCCTCGGTTTGCTGGAGTGGCTGGCATCACTTCCGGTTCTGTTTTTCCGTGGTTTGTATATCAAGCCCAGTTCAATGTATTTGTTGACGGAGTTCCGGTTGGAATGCCAGGCCTCCAGGAATTCCCTGGCATGTCTCCGTTTGGCGGAATTCTGGAACTCTATCAACAAACACATTGGACCCAAAATACAAACCACTGAAAAACAGAGCCAGAAGTAATACCAACCAGCCCAGCAAACCGAGGCATATAAATAACAAGTGGGACAGAACACCAACGCTTCACCAGAGGCCCACTGACGATGTTACCTAGCAGGGTGACAAAGCTGCTAGGCTCAGTGAGCAAGTCTCCAACCTCATCCACAGCCTGAGCTACAAATCTTCTCCAAAACTTTGGGGTGTTAGGATGTTGTCAGAGGATGTCAGCAGGGTCCAGCGTATGCCAAGGGAGAGTCAGGGGTTGGGTCACATGGGGAGTCCATGTATGTGTGCACCTTGGGGAGGGGGAAACATAGGAAAAGAGGCCATTTAGCCCCTTGAACCCGGCCTGTCATTCAGTAAGGCCATGGATGAACTGTGACTTAACTCCATTTGCCGGTCTTGATACCCTTGCTTAATAATTTTGAAAACTTGTCTATCTCAGATTTAAATTTTACACTTGAATTAGTATCGACCGCTGTTTCAGGAAGAGAGTTCCAAACCTTCACTATTCTTTATGTGTAGAATTGCATTCTAGCTTCTCTTCTGAATGGCCTGACCCTAATTCTTAGACAATGCTCCCTGGTTTTAGAATCTTCAACCAGTGGAAATTGTTTATCTGTATCTATCCTGCCTTTCCCTGTTAATCTGCTTAAAACTTCAATTAAATCACCCTTTAGCCTTCCAAATACTTATAAACAACTAAGTCACTAATTAAATCAAGCTCATGGTCATTACGAGATCCAATTTTGCTTGTCCCCTTGTTGCACCCAAGACATATTGCCACAGGAAACTATCCTGGACACCCTCTAGAAATTCACAACTTTTCTGGTAGGTACTTGTCTATGTTAAAATTAGAAGCCCCCATCAATACCAGTCTGCCTTTAGTACATAGTTATCTTGTACAATCTAGCATTTCTGAACTGCTACCAGGTGGTCTATATATGATACCTATTGTGGTTATAGTTCCATTATGGCTCCTCAGTTCCTCCCATGAGGTCTCCACTGGGTGTTTTCCCCTCGTTACATCCTCCCTCACCATAGAAGTGATTCTGTTTCTAATCAGTAATGCTACTCCACCCCCTCTGCCGTTTTCTCTAGCCCTCCTGTAAACCTTCTAACTTGGTGCATTTAGTTGCCAGGCGTGACCATCCTGCAGCTATGTCTCTGTAATGGTTACTATTATGGTAGATTTCAATTTGAATCTGTGCCTACAGCTCAATTAATGTGTTCCTTACACTCGGTGCACTTATAGAAAGAATATTAATTTTAGCTGTACACACTATCTTGTCCTTCAGAACTTTTTAAAAAATTATTTCAGTTAGTCGTACAATTACCCAGGAGTTAGACATGGCTTTTTGCTTCCCCCAAGTCTCCACCTCCAGCTAGATTCGGAGACATATTGCATTGGGAATTTAAACTACCTATTCGGAGTAAGGGACTTCTGAGGGGTCCAGATGCGTATGTTTAGCTGTACGTTCGGTCACCGTGTGTTTATTTATCAGTTTGTTTTGTTTTTAAATTCATTGCTTGCCTCAGACACGTGAGCAAAACTTTCCCGGAGTAAATGCCCACACGCTGTGCTCGTGTTCCGTGTTGTTTTTGGCTCCCGGAGTCTAGGAGCAGCGCAAACTGAGGCCGTTTACAGAACTGCTAATACTGACCTCGGCTCTCTTACAACGTCTTGAAAACATGCTCACTATCACTGTAGCATCATTGTTGTATTATTCTAGTAAATAATTATAAGGAGCATTTTTGTATGCTAAGTAAACTGCCTTGTGAGTTTGTTTTTCATGTGTTCTAGTTTGAATCAAAATATTGAAAAATCCCACACATTGCAATTTGTTTTGCTGTTTATGTTTCATAGTAACGGTGCATGATGAAATCTTCAGATCTGGAAGAGTATCTTCCTTCGCGATCAGCTGCTCCTTTCCTGAACAAACCGCTGTATGTAACAGATGCAATTTTACTTGGCTGTCGTATGACTGAGTCCCGCCTGTATGGCTGCAGAGCGACTATGTGACACCCCTCTGCACTGACCTTGAAGGGTTTGTTATTCGCTTTTCCGCTATTAATTCGGGGATAGTGATTAGCCTGTGAGCCTGCAGAGGGAGCGACACAACTGCCGCTGAACCTCCTCACAATCTCTTCACAATTACTGACAGCTCACACACTAAACACTGCTCTTCCAGCCAGTGATTTAAAAAAAGTCAAGTTGACCAGGAGATTTGTGAAGACCTGCTTCTCTTTAAAGGTAACGTCATTTTATATTTGTATCTGCCGCTTCTAGAAATAAAGTGATAAATAAATGTTGAAGTCTGAGTTACAATTCTGTACCTCAGCATGTAAAACTGCTTTATGCATGTTCATTGTAGGCTATTTTACTAGCCTGTCATTTATGACGTACTTGAACTGTTACAATGGATTTTTATACCTATAGGGTTAAAAATGCTAAGTTAAAAATGCTAAGTAAATAACATATCAAAGATAGGTGGGAACTTAAATGTTCAGAGATGGAGAGAATTTCCTTTTAAGTGAAGTTACCATCAAGTCATTGACTCTGAAAATACTTAATGCAATGTAAATTAATAGATTTAATTGAAAACATGTGTAGGAGGATCTATAATTGCATAAATACTTTATTTCTCATAATGGACTGTTGCCTGTCAAGACTTGTCAAAGTGTTTAGTTTAAAATTGAACTCATTCCAATACAGCAGTGCAAAACAATCCTTTATATTCAGTTTTTGAATGATAAATATAAATGAATTGAAAAGCATGGTAGAGCTTGCTTTTGTTAACAGTAATAGATTGCATGTTGTTATTGTCCAGATACAAGATGTTGCAATGGTGCCTGCTGGTTGCATTTATTTTCCATACCATAAGGTCACAGGAAATCGATGAAACCATCACCTATACGGTAAGATGCTACTAAGAATTGAGGAAGTTGATAGTTCAGAACTACATAAGATTCTGTTTTAATTTGGTTTACGATCATTCATCATTCACAATAATAAATGCATCATGTATTCGACCCTTTGTTCTAGTGTGTTTATAGTGTGTTCATTTAGTTGCTTGCAATTGAAGAAAATGCACCTTTCTTAACAACAACAGTTGCTTCTCACTGAAAACACTGAGTTAAATGGTGGCAGTCACTTATTCTTTCCCTACACTGTTGTACAATATTATTTTCCTATTAATCCAGACAAAGTGCTGCACTTTGAAATCTCTCTTTGTCCTTATGTTCTTACAGCAGTGTACAGATGGTTATCAATGGGATCCTGAAAGACAGCAGTGCAGAGGTGAGACCATGAACTTGGAAACTGGGAAGTTTTTTTCTCCTATCTACACTTTCGTATTTATTTGTCGTAATTTGCCATGTATTTACTTAATTCAGGGTATTCTATATGTTTATTTTGATAGTAACAACTTCAGAATTGTTTCAGCATTCTCATACATAAAATATCAATTAGATTCCAGAACTAGCAATTGTAATCCATTTTAATAAATGTACTGAATACAGTGATCATTGGAGCAGTATATTCAGTATACTGTTTGAAAGTAATCATTGTTTTCAGGCGATGCAGAAATGACAATGGGCCAGATTTTGTTGAAATAATTACACAATCTGGATGAAGCATTCCATTATTAATGCATAAATTAGCCAACAATTTATAGGAAGTAAGACGTTCAGGAATTGCAAATTGTCACAAATTGCTAGCCAATATAAGTCACTCTGTTAATAGCAGCATATTTACAAGATCTTGCAACTAACCACTGAACAACTGTTATGAAGTTGCTGTTGTAGCATAGGGATTATCCATTAAGCATGCAACAGGAAGTCAAGTTGGTGTGTAACAACATATATTTCCTTTTAGTGACTTCATGACTGCCAATTAACCTCCCTTGCCTAGAATGAAAACAATTGTGTGGAGTCTCATCCTTTTTCAGGTGTGAATTGCATTACGAGATTTTAAAAGTACCACTTTTTAAAATGACTAAAAGGATTAAAATAGACAGAGATCTTCACTCTTCCCAACACTAGGAATAGTGAACTGTCATTCCTATATTTCTTTAAAGTAAAATAGTTGCATTTGTGTGGCAATTTTCCTGACTGTGAGATAAGGTTCCTCATGATAGACTGTGTAGCAAGGTTAGATCACACAGAATATCGGGCCAACTAGCCATTTGGATACAAAATTGGCCCAAAGTTAGGAGACAGAAGATAGTGGTAGAGGGTTGCTTTTCAGACTGGAGGCCTGTGACCAGCGGTGTGCCACGAGGATTGGTCCTCTGCTTTTTGTCATTTATATAAATGATTTGGATATGAATGTAAGAGGTATGGTTAGTAAGTTTGCAGATTTACACCAAAATTGATGTAGTGGATGCGAAGGTTACCTCAGAATACAATGGAACTTTGACCAGGTGGGCAAATGGGCCAAGGAGTGACACATGGAGGTTATTTTAGATAAATATGAGGTGCTGCATTTTGGTAAGGAAAATCAGGGCAGGACTTACACACTTAACAGTAAGGTCCTGGGGAGTGTTTCCGAACAAAGAAACCTTGGGGTGCTGGTTCATAGTACCTTGAAAGCAGAGTCGCAGGTATACAAGGTAGTAAAGAAGGTGTTTGGTACGCTAGCCTTTATTGGTCAGTACATTGAGTATAGGAGTTGAGAGGTCATGTTGCAGTTATTCAAGACATTGGTTAGGCCACTTTTGGAATACTATGTTCAATTCTGGTCTCCCAGCTACAGGCAAGATGTTGTGAAACTTGAAAGGGTTCAAAATAGATTTATGAGGGTATTGCCAGGGTTAGAGGTTTTGAGCTAAAGGCAGAGGCTTGAATAGGCTGGGGCTATTGTCCCTGGAGCATCGGAGCTTGACGGGTGATCATATAGAAGTTTATAAAATCATGAAGGACATCGATAGAGTGAGTAGTCATGGTCTTTTCCTCAGGGTAGAGGAGTCCAAAACTAGAAGGCATAGGTTTAAGGTGAGAGGGGAATGATTTAAAAGGGACCTCAGGAGCAACTTTTTCACAGAGGTTGGTGCGTGTATGGAATGAGCTGCCAAAGGAAGTGGTGGAGGCTGGTACAATTACAACATTTAAAGGCATCTGGATGGGCATATGAATAGGAAGGGTTTAGAGGGATATGGGCCAAATGGTGGCAAACGGGACTAGATTAATGTAAAGTATCTGGTCAGCATGGACAAGTTAGACCGAAGATCTGTTTCTGTGCGTACATCTCTATGACTCTATCATTAGAAGAGTCGGGAGAGTGGATTGACCAGAAAATTACAGCCCAGTAAATCTAACGTCAATGCTGGGGAAGTTTCAAGAATTAATTCAGATACAGAAATCGTCTGCACTTGGAGAGCCACAGATTAGTCTGGGATAGTCAGCATAGATTTGATTGATTAATTTTATTGTCACCTGTACCAAAATACAGTGAAAAGCTGTGTTTATGATCAGTACAGGCAGATCACAGCAGGATCATGTTTGAAAAAATTGACTGAATTTTTTGAGAAGGTGTTCAAGAATGATGATGAAGGCAATGCATTGGGTGTGGCCCACTTTAGCAAGGTTGTTGGTAAGATCCTTCAAGCCAGATTGGTCATGCAAGTAAGAGTCCATGGGATCCAAGATAAGGTAGCACATTGGATCCAAGTTGACTGAGAAGCAGGAAGCAGAGGGAATCTTTCTGTGAAGGTTCCCCAGCACTTGGACTGAGGTCCTTGCTGTCTATTCATGGTGTATATTCACGGCTTAGACTTAAATGTAGAGGATATGCTCAAGAATTTCATGGATGACACAAGAATTGGTAGGGTGGTAAATAGAGAGGAGGCTTGCTGTAACCTGCTGGAGGATATCAACAGACTGGGCAGAGGAATAGCAAGTTGAATTCAACCCAAAATAGTGTGAGATAATAAGGCAAGGGATTATACCAAAAATGGTGAGCCCTGAAAATTACTGAAGATCAAAGGGATCTTTGTGTGCAGATGTGCAGTTTCCTGAAGGCAGCACAGCAGATAAATAAGATGGTTAAGAAGATGGGTGGGATACTTGCCTTTATTAGACAAGGTGTAGAATATAAGGGTAGATAGGTTATGCCGGAACCATAGAAAATGCTAGTTAGGCCACAGCTGGAGTACTGCTTGCAGGTCTGGTCATCATGTTATAGGAAGGATATGATTGCACTAGAGAAGGTGCAGAGGAGATTTAAGAGGATACTGTTTGGGCTGGAAAGTCTGAGCTATGAGGAAAGATCAGCTAGGCTGGGGTCGTGCTTTCCATGGAGCAGCAAAGTTTGAGAGGGCACTTGATAGAGATGCAGAAGATTATGAGGGGCATAGATAGGTTGCATAGGAAGGCAGGCTTTCCATCAGTAAATAAAGGACCGGTCGAGATGTGAAATGGGTATTAGAAAGAGAAAATGCCTCCATCATTTTGAAAGCAAAGCTAAAGCGAAGGACAGCAATCTTGCTCTGAGGTTGTTGAATTCACTTTTGAGCCCTAGAAGCTGTAAAGTGTCTGCACAGAATGAGTTGTTCCACCAGTTTGTGCTGAGCTCCATTAAAACACTTAGGAGACCCAGGATGAAAATATTAGCGTGAGAGCAGGACGGTTTATTGAAATGTCAGGTTACTGGAAGGCTAGGGTCATTTTTATGGACAAAGCAGTCATCAGTCTGTGCTTAGTCTCACCAATGTAAACAAGACCACATTGTGAGCAGTAAATGCCGTACACTAGACTAAAAGAAATACAAGTAAAATGCTTCTTCCCTTGGAAGGTGTGTTCAGGGCCTTGAACACCGCGGAGAGAGGACGTGAAAGAGCACATGTTACATCTTCATTCAAAGGTGCAAGTGGAGTGACAAAGTATTAGGACTGATAGAGGAGTGTACCAGAGTGTCACGGAGGGAAAAGTCCCTGTGGAATATTGATAGTGGAGACAAGGGGAAGATGTGTTTGGTACTGGCATCCTGCTGGAGGTGTCGGATATGGTAGAGGACGATCCTTTGAATGCGTACGCTGGTGGAGTTGAAAGTGAAGATAAAGGGAACCCTATCATTGCTCTGAGGGAGGGGAAGGGACGAGGCAGAAGGGTGGGAAATGGGTCAGACATAGCTGAGGGCCCTTTTAAGCATGGTGGCGGTAATCCTTGGTTGAAGAAAAAGGATGACTTGTTGGAGGCACCCAGTAGAATGTGGTATCTAAACAGTTCAAAATTGACGAGGTGTTGGTTAGGCTATCTCTGCTTAAAGTTGATAAGGTGACAGAGACTGGATGAGATACATCCAAGGATATTAAGAGAAATAAGAGTGAAAATTGCAAAGGCACAAGCCATAATTTTTTAATCTTTCCTAGGCACCAGCATGATGCTAGAGTTCTGCAGTGTTACAAATGTTTGCAACCTTGTTCAAAAAAAGGATTACAATACAAGTCCAAAGACTACAGGTTACTCAGTTTAAACTTGGCGGTGGGGATGCTTTTTGAAGTGATAATTTGGCACATAATTAATGGTCACGTGGGCAAATATGGGCTAATTAAGTATAGCCACCATTGATTTGGTGAAGACAAATCATATTTAACCAATTTGCTTGAGCTTTTTGATGAGGTAACAGGGCTGATGAGAGGAATGCTGTTGTTCTGGTGAACTTGGACTTCCAAAAGGCATTTGAAAAAGTGCAGCAGACTGGTAAGCCAAGTTAGAATTTGTGGAATAAAAGAGACAGTGGCAACATTGTTATAAAGTTGGCCGAGTGACAGGAAACCAAGAATGGTGGTTAAAGGTGTACTGTGCACAATTTCAAAATTTGTGGATGATACGAAATGTGGAAGTGTAATGAGCTGTGAGGAGGTTATTGTAGGACCTCCAAAGCACATAGGTTAGTGGAAGGTGAAAAAGTGGCAGATGAAATTTAATGCAAAAATGTGAAGTGTTTCATATTGCTAGGAAGAAGGCAGAGAGATAATACGAACAAAGGGTAAGTTCTAAAGGAGGTGCAGGAGCATAAGGACCCGGGTACATATATACATAAATTATTGAAGGTGACAGGACAGTTTGAGAGTGTGGTTAATGGAACTGCAGTCTCGCTTCTACTTATCTCCCAATAAAACTATTCCTCTCTCTCTCATTTTAGAACATAGAACATTACAGCGCAGTACAGGCCCTTCGGCCCTCGATGTTGCGCCGACCTGTGAAACCAATCTGAAGCCCACTTTGACTGTTCCTCCAGTATAGACCTCATCTCTGCTCCCTTAAGTCAAGGGGGACAGACTTGAAAGGATATGGCAGGCCCATGGATAAGCCATCCACTGTCTGATCAGGCTGGACACTCAAACACTACCTGGTCTTGCTGCATGACCTAAACTAGCTCAGTGTTCCAGGACCATCCTGGAAGGTAAAGATTCCACCTCCCCGTTTCTTTTCATGACTGCAAGCTGCCTTCTTAAACCCTTCTCCCCTTACCTCACCCTCACCTTGAAAAATATATGTGAGAAATTCATGGCCGCCTTTGCTGCTAAGATTAAGACCATCCAATCTTGGCCATGTCCCTCCCTCCCACAAGCTAACTTGACAAATTTCTTGTCAAAATGCAGTCAGTTGTTTGCTACCTGAACTTGCATCTTTCTTTGGATTGTCTCTTCTGTCCTCCTTCTTTGAGTTTATCTTGAGCATAAGATGTACCTCTTCCCATTGAAGTGATATCCACCTACATGCCCTCCTGATCCCATGTTAGATGCTCCCATTAACACTTCTCTCTCTCTCTGTGTCTCTCTCTGTCTCTGTTTCTGTGTCTCTCTCTCTCTTCAAGTGTTGTCACTCTTTTCAAATTTACCATTTGTCAAATATCTCCACAAAACCGAACCAACACAGGATCCCACTGTCCTTGCAAACTAGTGCCCCATCTCCAACCTCCCTTTCCTCCCAAAGCCCTTGAGCACATTGTCTACAATTCATCCCAAGTCCTTCCAAATCTATACCCATCTTTCCTATGCTGTTATCCTATATGGGTTTTGGCCACAGCCACAGTACTGAACCAGCGCTGATCAACATCACAAATGATAAACTGAGCAAGTGTAGAGTAACAGAAGGATCTTAGAAAGATGGTCCACAGATTGCTGATGGTAACTGGACAGGTTAAACTGGATAAAATAGTTGAAAAGCCGCACAGTGTACTTTCAATTTGTTGCTTATGACATAGAATATATGAACAGGGAGGCTATGCTGGAAGACACTATTAATGTTACCGCCAGAGTATTGTGTATAGCTCTGGTCAGCATGGATGTTGCAAGAACTGGAGAATCTTAGCTATGAGGTGAGATTGGATAGTTTGAGTTTGTTCTGAGCAAAAGAGGCTAAGCGAAGATTGAGTTGAACTTATGAGCGACCTAGGAGCTAGTTCCATAGCAAAGAGGCCAATAACCAAGAGGCATCGACTTCAAATAATTGGCAGAAGGATTTGAGGGGAGTTGAGAAAAAAAATTCACCTAGTTGCTAGGATGGCCTGGAACTCTCTGCTTGAAAGCAGATACATAAAACAATCTTGGTTGTGCATTTGAAACTATGTGCCCTTCTGGGATACAGACCAAGACTGGGAAAGTGGGACTAAGGATGGATACCTCTTTTTCAGACAGAATAGACCCCGTTGGCTGAATGGCCTCCTTCCCTGTAGTAAATTTTTCATATTGCTGTAGTTCTTTTTCTCTTTCTGTACCTGATTTGATGTAGCAGCAAACTTCTTTGAGTCCTTCCTCTGTTTCTATCTTAATTTTCTAATCCCTTTGGCTAAGGAGAAATGCTGTTAGTGCTGTTACACACGCGGGGCCCGAGATGACTTGTTGCCTTTGCTATGCTGTCATCAGCTTACATTTTAAGCAAATTTGTAGGGGAAAATACGACTAAAACCTGGTCATGATGAAAGAAATCTGTTGAACAAGACGTGCCAACAAAATCTGACCCATTTGTGACTCCTCTGTACACTTCTCCCTGTTAAGTAAACCTTTTGTTGGTTATCAGATATTGATGAATGTGAGACCATCCCAGATGCTTGCAAGGGAGAAATGAAATGTATAAATCATTATGGAGGATACTTATGCCTGCCTAAAACAGCTGTTGTTTTCCTGAACAATGTGACGACGGCTCCTCCTGTTGTTCCTGATCATGGGCCTGTTCCCACTCAACAGTATGCAATTTACCCTCACTTCCCACAGCGTCGATGTCCATATGGATTTACCCTTAATGAACAAAACCAATGTAAAGGTAAGACAGCAGCTTAGTAACTTGTTTTTAATTGTTCCTTGGGGTACAAACATTGATGATATTGTTCTTGCACTTTCTTGCAAAATATTCAGTAGACATGCGTAATTATTTATAAGTTTTCCCTCTGTTGCAGAAACAAAAGATTCATAATTAGAGTACAAATTCCATTTGATTTGTGTTTCCACTGTCAGTAGACTGATTTTATTTTTCCTGGGTTTTTATCCTCTTGCTTTGTTTCGTACTGGTTTGGAAGATTTTTTTGATGCTTCATGTTCTCTCTTGCCAATTGGGAAATTCAGAGCACTTGATGATCCATGAGTCTCCAGTGGAATACACAGTTCAAGTGGGGAGGTCAGCCAGTGTCACTTCTCATGATTTTCTCAATGTTCCCTGTGTTTTCCAAACAATATTGTACACTTTAATACAGTGGAGAGTTCTATACAAGTATAAACAGCGCAGTGGATCAGTAAGAAATGTCAGAAGGTGGTTATGAGGCAATGTACTGGAATATGGTTTGAACCCACAGCCTCTCTGTAACTAATTTCCAATCCTGTGCATGCCACTGGTGGAAAGAGTTCAGCCAGAGTTATAAGGGAGGAGAATCATTTGAGAGAACCACTCAGTTTCAGAACAGCTCATCACATGCTGCAGTGATGGAGGCCTGGAAGTTGGTCACTCATACTCTTGGCTACAGTAGGTCCTTGGCCTGAGTCATGAAAAGTAGAGGGGAAATTGTTTTTATGAATAGACTGTTAGGACCTGAAAGAAAACCTACCTTACGAGATGAGTTGCTTTGAAATTTTCTGATTCACAAATGACTGTTTACTTGAATGCGGATCATGAAAAGGTCAGAGGCAAGAGAGAGAGAGAAGCAAATAGATAAAAAGGTACTTTTGAAATGCAGAAACACAAGAGAGAAATGGAAAATGAAGGAGGACTCTTTGCCAAAAAGAGTGCTGAAGCAGTGCTGAACTGTGTGTACATCAGTGTTTAATTGCACTGGCACAATTACTTGAAAATACAAAATACCCTCTTTCCATATAATTAGGTGCAAAAGTCTTAGAAGGTGGCAAGACAATTTGAAAAGGCTGTTAAAGCATATGGAATTCTTGGTTTTATAAATAGTGTCAGAGAAAACTGCAAAGAAATTACATAAAATCTTCATAAAACGAGTCAGACTCCAACTGGGTTTTTGTGTCTGGAGTGACCATCCAAAATGTAAAATGGCTCATGTGCATGTGCAGGCATGAGCCATGACATCAACAGGCTGCAGAAGTTACCGTGCATGCATGGCTGAGATCCGCATGCCAGGATGCATCTGCACTTATGCATCGAACAACCATTTGTTCCTTGCACAGTGATTTCAAGAGCAGTTCGTCCAAGGATGGCTCCCACTGAGGCCAACATGATTGCATATGAGTTGCTAATGTTGCTGCCCTTAGCATTGGCTGGGGTTGAGGAGGAAGCTGTGGCTGAGGTGGAAGTTGGGGCTCACTAACAGGAGTTTCCCATCCTCGGCAGTGTCTCCTCATTGCCCAGCTCTCTAGGGCCTCTACCCTGCTCAGGCAGGGATCCAACCCAGAACCAGGAGCCCCATGCTTGGATGTTGGAAATTGGATGAGGGAGAGCGGAAGGACCAGGGGAACCACAGCAGTAGCAATACTAGCCCCTGTCTGCAGCCTCTCAGCTCCGGAAAAGCCTCTTCCTCAGGTGGGGAGGCCTTTGTAAGGTGCGCACAACAAAAGGGCAGCGGCCAAGGAAAGACTGTTGAGGAAGCTACTCTTCAGCTCCTGCCTTGTCTCCTCTTGTATGACACTTCCAACGAATTTCCAACTTCCGGCAGATTTCAGAGACTAGCTCAATTGCTTTCCATCACTTCATAATTACATTGAGTGCCATTTCACGCACGCGTGCACTTTGTACCAGCTAGAACTGGCATTCGTAGCATTTGCGGCCTATTCGGTCTGATTCTGGGCACCACACTCTTGGAAAGATATCAAGGCCTTCAGCAAAAATCACGTACATTTGTATGGCACTTTCCACATACACCAGATATTCCGAAGTGTTTTACAACCAATGAAATACTTTCACAGCAAAGGGAGCATAGTTAACACCTTAAAGCCAGATCTTTCCAAAGTGAAATTTGGAAATATTCCTTAATGTAAAGGTAGGAGAAGTTTGGAAGTCTCCTCATCAAATGTCAACTGATGCCGAATTGGTCATTAATTTTATAACTGAGGCTGCTAGCTTTTTATTAGTACAGGAGAAGGTGTGGAATATTGAGCAAAGGCATGTATATGGACTTATATCATATATCATTATTGATCTCAATGAATATAAAAACAGGTTCAAGGGGCTTAAAGGCTTTTTAAAAATTCTTTCATGGGGTTTGAGCATCACCATCGAAGCCAGCAGGTATTGCTCATGTCTTGTATTGCTGCTGTTTGCCTGATCTAGACCTGCCCACAGTGCTGTTAGAAAGTTCCAAGCTTTTGACCTAGTATCAGTGAAAAAACAGTGATGTAGTTCCAAGTCAGGGTGGTCTGCAGTTTGGAGGGGAACTGGGTGGCGGTGTTCCCATGCAACTGCTGTGCTTGTCCTTCTAGGTGGTAGTGGTTATGGTTCTGGAAGGTGCTGTCAAAGGAGCCTTGGTGAGATGCTTCAGTACATATTGTAGAAAGTACACCTTACTGCCAATGTGCATTGGTGTTGGAGACAGTGAATATTGAAGGTGTTAGATGGGGTGCTGATCAAGTGGACTGCTTTGACTTAGATGGTGTCAACTTCTTGAGTTTTGCGGATCTGCACTCATCCAGTCAATTAAAAAGTATCTCGTCACATTCCTAACTTCTGTCCTGTAGATGATGGTGAGGCACTGGAGAAGCAGGACATGAGTTACAGCCCACAGACTTCCCAGTCTCTGAATTAATCTTGTAGCCAGTGTTTAAAAAAGTGTTTAGATTGTATATCTGGTCAATGCCAATGCTTGGAATGTTGATGGAGACTCTGTGTGATGGTAATACTGTTCAATATCAAAGGGAGCTGGTTAGATTCTTCCAGACCTCCCAGCAGTTAATTGGTCATTTCAGACTGAGTGGTTGTTGCGACGAAATTGCATTCACTAACATGAACCCCTCCCAAGCAGAAGCAACTCCTGCATCAGTCCTGTCAGTAGAAACTTGAGCCTTGCCACAAAATTCAGACCATTAATATTGTGGCTATGGGACCAGTTCAGTTGCTGGGAATTCTGCCGTAAGCAACTCAATTCCTGTCTCCCCAAAGCCAGTCCAATATCCATAAGGGACAAAGCAGGAATGTGATGGAACACTCTCCACTTCCCTGAAAAAGTACAACCCAATAATGATCAAAAGTCTCTGACACTATACAGAATAAAGAAGCCCCGCCTGACTGACCCTTCAGCCACTACCTCGTACACTCCCTCTAAAGCCAGCATATGCTGGCAGCTGTGTGCCATCTCTAAGATCCACTGCAGCAACTCAACAAGACATCTTTGATAGCACCTTCTAAACTTATGAACACTACCACTTAGAAGGACAAAGGTGAGGGAACAGAAAAATGGGAACACATTACCTGCACGTTCTTCTCCAAGGCATCCACCATCCTGTCCTGGCTGTTCCTTTGTCAAAATCTTGGAACTTGGTCCCAAACAATACAGTGGGCATACCTTCACCATGTAGGTTGCCATGGTTCAAAAAGGCAACTCTACCAAGTTGGCAAAGAAAATCACAGTTGATCAATAACTGTTGTTCATCCCAGGAGTACCACATAATGGCGATGAATAAAAAAATTAAAATATAACAGCAGAATGTCCATAATGAATGTTCCACTTGCTTATTTAAACTTCAGTGAAAGAGAATAATTGCAGCATCTTAAAACCATTATTCCTAAGTTTTGTGATATAACTGGGTTGAAGTCAATAGAGGAAACAAATTAAGCAGTGTATAAAAGGGTCTGTGACTTTCTGTATCACTTTCTTTAGATCTTCAGCATTATTTCTTTGTATTGAATGCAATGCACAACAACCTTTTGTGTGTTTGGAAGACACTTGTGAAGTATTTTTGAATGTAACTTGAACACAAGTCCAAATTCACTCCAAAATGTCAAAAATCGGGTTGAAATCAGCTAAGGTACATAATAGAGGTACACCTGCATTAACTGCTTGAGAGGGAAAGCCCACACTACATTTCATAAATAGAAGGATTGCACTGGAGAGGGTACCGAGGAGATTCACCTAAATGTTGTCTGGACTGGAGTGATTCAGATATGTAGAGAGACTAGATAGACTGGGGCTGTTTTCCCTGGAGCACAGAGTCCAAGGGGGGATCTGATTGAGGGGCATAGATAGGAAGAAACTTTTCCTCTTAGTAGGAGGATCAATAACTTGGAGATGTAGATTTTAAGGTGCAAGGTGGCATGTTTAGAGGGGAATTAAAGAAAAGTTTTTTTCTCAGCCAGAGGGTGAAAGGGTGATAGAGACATGAACCAGCACAACATTTAGGAGTATTTAGATGATCACTTGAAGCACCACAACATACAAGGCTACGGGGGCCAAGTGCTGGAAAATGAGACTATAATAGATACCAATATTACTTTTAATAGCATAACTCAAGGTGTAAAGTTATATAAGTAGATAAAAGGTAATGTCACCTTACATATTCAGAAACCTTATTGGAGTGACTTATGTCACAAATGTCAAGATGTCTTAAATAGACTAGAATTTGTCACAAAATAAGATAATATTTAGAAACAGAGGACAATAGTAAGGGCAAGGGAACAAGTTTCAAAACAGATAACTCTAGCTCTAGAGCCAGCACTAACATTAGTCTGATAGCTTAAATTGTCTCTTTCTGAACTATAATTTCTATGATTCTATATATAGGAGTAAAATGGTGTTTGAGCAATAGGGAATCCTTTTATTAATGGAAAAAAATAGTCATAGAATCAGCTGTCAACCACACCTCAAATAGAATGATCTGGAAAAAGTTTGGCCTGTCATCAGCATTTTTTTGTGGGAAGCCATTTACTGGCAATTTGTTTCAAAGAGTCCAGTTCCAGATCCAGTCAAATACATTGAGGCAATGCCAAACAACTCACCAAAATGTGGAAAATGCAAAATTCTGGAACTACTTCACAAAGCAAACAGAATCCCCAATGCAAATAGCCAGGCCAAAACCATATAGGTGATAATAAGATTATACTAGAGAATTTGAGGGGATGAGAATTTGTAAGTTAATATTAACCTTCTGAGGGTATTATATAACAAAATACCATTGCTTTTAGACCAAGTCCAAGTCCAAACTTTTAGTGGGAGCTTTACTTCAATTAACCATGCTCTGTGAAACCTTCACTATTGGTTACTAACTCCCCAAATTTATACACCTAATTCATACCTAGTTATCCTTTAATATGTCCACCACCTCTTCCTTAGTTCCATTTTATTTCAGAGATTCCTTCAGACCATATTAGTGATAACATTAGCTAAAAGGATAAAAGAGATAGGGTGAACTTGATAGAGTAGTTGAGATTGAAATATTGAAGAGCTAAATTCTCTTCAATGCAAATTCATTTACTAATCCGAATGCTTTTGTATCGACTTGATGTGCTGACTCACTCTTTCCCGTTGTCAGGCTGAACAGCTCTTATGGCAGTTAATCTCGTGGATGTCAGCAATGTGCACCAATTAAAACAAAAATATGCATTCATAGATCAATTGAATGAATATCAAAAATGCAAAGATCTCAGAATTATTCTTAGTTCTTTATAACTGCTTGATTTTAAGGGCGGGCTTTACTGGTGAGACTTGCACTTTAGTTCTTTAATGCACCTGGTGTGGAGAAGGTATCAGAGTATGGAATAAAATTGTCATTTTTTATATTCTAATAAGTGTGCAAAACAATGGAAATCATTTGAAATGGATATTATAGATTTGAAAATGTAATGATTTGTATGCTTGAAGTATTTTATGTTACTGACATAAATCGTGTTCTTTGCCAGAGCAGATCAATGAACTGAAAGTTGAACTTCTGTTTGTATTAAAGTAAAGCAGTCAGACTAAAACTAACTAACATGTATAAATTTCCATTTGCTTTCTAAATTTATAAAGTGATGATCAGTTAATTAATAGATAATTTCCTGCAGATGCTTGTTTTTTTTCTTTTCTGATCTGGAGCCTGGATTCTTTCGCTGGATGTTTTTGAAATTTTTTATGCAAGAATTGTAGTTGAAGAACAATTGCGTGATCAGCTTTGGGCTCTAAGGACACTTTAATGCTGACATCATTGAGAAATCTGGAGATATTTTATATGGAGATTAATGGAAGCTCCCATGTGTATTACACAGTCAGAACTTGTTTGTATGACCACATTAATCACAGTCAAATTAGGCAGATAAATAAGGTCACTGGTGTATGAGTCACATATACAATAATTATTATATGTTTCAACATCACACTTGTTAAAATAATTAGAATCCTTGTGGAACAGGACTAGATTTTGGCACATGACTATGTACTGAGTTTTTTTATCTTTTTGAGACACCATCTCAGGTAAGTTATTTGATTTTCTTCAGGAATGAATATTGTATGTTGGTTTTAATATTTAACTTTCATTCTCCATATATTACATCTGCTAAAGGGGAGCAGCAGCATGCATTCTTAAAACAGTCTGAGCAAATATATTACAAATATATGTAACACCATTTATTCCTTCCTGTTTCCCACAGGTATATACATCATGGTTGTAGATAGCGTACAAACTGTCAACTCAAATCTATATATTGTTGTATTCATATCTTCTAAATACTGAAGAATAGATCTGCTGTCTTAACTTACTTGGAATACACCAGGGACAAAACCACAAGATTAGATGCAATAACCATCTTTCACATACAACATGAACCCTGTAAAAATAGGTGATGCGGAAATTGAAAAGGTATGGGTTGTCCTAGACTGCCAGTCTGACAAAAATCTATTTCATTGGCCAACAGTAAAATTAAAGACAGTGATAACATCCACTCTTGAGGTAAATCGTGCGAACACAAAGACTTATTGAGGACACCAGTGGAAAAGATGAAATTGGAAATAAATTCAAGGCTGTTCTGTGTTGTCAACATTGAATTTATGAACAGCAACCTGCTAAATGTAAATGGTAACCTGGAGCTTAATAACAAGGCAATAACTTAAATTGACTTTGTTTAAAAAAAAATGGTGGTGCAAGGTTTTGGAAGTGTACACTTAGCCCCTCAACGCTGGGAGTGATGGTGGCACAATAATAATGTCACCGGACTAGTAATCCAAAGGCATAGACTAATGTTTTGGGGACATTGGTTCAAGTCCCACAATGTTATCTTGTGAAACTTAAATTCAATTGATTGAAAGAAAAGCTGAAATTGAAATGATCATTAATTGCTGTAAAATTCCAGTGGGAAAAAAATCTGCCATCCTTAAGTTCTACCTATTAAAGATAGGTAACGCAGGGCCCACTACCCATGAGAAAAAGTGAAACAAAATCTCTTCAGGAAAGTTAGTAAAACTGTACAAAATACGCAGAAGAAAATTCAGTGAATGTAATGCTGTTATATAGCGAAATGAAGCATTTCAAAAAGGAAGAAACAAGATTGGACAACAATACTTCAATAAATAATTTTGAAAGAATATAAAAGAAACATAGCAGGAGGTGAGGAAACATTCAGGAGGCTAATCTTTCTGTCAGCTCTCTGCCACCAGCAATATTCTGCTGGAAATGCTCAGCAAATTCAATCTTTGAGTCAGTGTGGGCAGTAAGATTGAAATGCAAATTACAAAGACGTGGCAGATTCTGTATCTTAACAGCGCTGCACATTTCTGGAGAATATTATTACTATGGAATGAGTGCTATAATTTGAATTTTAAAAGCCCAAGCAAGTATACATTTTAAAAAGTTTTTTTTTTTTAAAATGTCTTCACCCTATGAAGCGTGCCATGCTATTGATTACTATGGTCCCCAGTGTAGTAATTTTCTTCATTACCTTCAAGAATGCTGCTTGACAGAGTAAGAATTACTACAGGAATCCATCCACTTTATGAGGCTTGAATTTACTCAAAGCTTGAGCCATTGTAATGGTGTATTTACAGTGTAGGCTATTACTAAAGTGCAGAAACTTCAGAAAATTATGTTTTGAGTTATGCTATAACCTGACCCATGCGTAATTCACTGCTACTTTGTGCTACTTTGCAGAGATACCAAAAGTATTGAACAGCTAGGTATCATAGCTCACCTCCCTCACTTAAAACAAGTGGTGAAATAAAATTTGCTGAATTAACACCAATATGGCTCCACAGCAATGTTGACCATTGTATAGTGGCACTGGAGGGCTCAAAGTCAACAAAATTTTCAATCACTATTTATTCAGCTCAAGTACTAAGCATGGATTGCAACCAATTATTAAACGTGACTAGGGAGCACAGAAATCCATATGTCCTGACTTTTATATTTTGATTACAGTTTCAATACAAATTCAACAATCTAATTCTGCCCAAACTGACCATTCTGCCTATACATACTGTGATCTATTCATGTGTTATCTAACTTAAGAGGTGGGAACTCTACCACTGTCCCAGTGGTTGTACCATCCTATTGAGTATCCTCCTGGGAATCGTGTCAGCATTTTAAAAAATGAGCACTCGGGATTTTGACTTCATACACCATATTAAGTGCACATTACAGAACTCTGGCAGCTACACATAGAACTGAAATTCACATTTCTCATTAATCTGCATGTGTAGATTTCCGATACTATCCGATCTTGGGATTTATCTACAAATGAAAAAGCAGTGCTAAAAAAAAGGTCTTTAAACACTTATTCACAATAACTGTCTACTGCCACATCTATAATATCAGCTGCTTCTCTGCTTGGATGGATTTGTTGCCTGCCATTCACCATCTTCAGTAAAACCTCAACCTTGTCTAAATCCTGTCAGCAGTACCGCTACCCTCGACCTTTGTTGACCGTATTAGTTCCTGGTCCTTCAATGACTCCAATTTAAAATTCTCTTCATTATATTTAACTCACTTCATTGTTTTACACCTCTGGCTGTTTCCTCTTGTGTATTCTCTCTGACATTATCCCACCATGTCTTCAATTACCTGAGCTTTAAGATCTGGAATTCCCATCCTGAATTTCTTCACCACTATAGTTACCTCTCTGTTAAGACATTGCTTAAATCCAACTCTTTGACCAAGGTTTTGGTCACTCTCCTTTTTATGTCCTTCTTTAGCTGATGTCTATTTTTCTCTGAATAAAATTCTGTGAAGTCATTTATTAAATTATAATTTCAAGTAAATCAGTGTTTCTGAACTTGCAGGTGCATAAAATTCAAATAAGACGAACCAGTGGATAAGCAATACAAATATAAAAAAAAATGACAATGACACAAGAGCCACATTTTCAATTGGCCTTAGACTGTATACTGGATACTCATGGGTGCAGCAATAGCATGTTCAGAAATTGTCAAAGAATAAAGTATGCAGAAACTGGAAGTATAAACTATCCACAAAGCTTCTGGGGCCACACTTGATACATATTAAAGTCATTTATAAGTAAAGCAGGAAATTAATGATGCTTTGATATTTTTCAGAGCTCCACAAAGACTGGAGTAGTCCCTGAAAACTACAGAAAGTAAAGGTAGTCCGTGTATTGAGAAAGAAGCAAAATATGGACCCAAAATATTAATTTTGCTTTTTCTCTACACTCAGGCAGATCTGCTGAGTTTTTCCATTGATTTCTGTATTTGCTTCTGATTTCCAGCCTCCACAGTTCTTCGGGTTTTTTTTACACTTAACATCTACACAGGGAAATGCTTAGGGCATTTGTGGCTGTTATACATGAATAGCTAAAGAGCACAATGTGTAAATAAATTGCATTTTTATAACCCCTTTCACAACTTGAGGACGCTGCAGCCGCTTTGTACTTTTGAAGTGTAATCACTATTGTAATATAAATAACAGGATCTTTAACTTCCTCCAAAATTCAGTCCTAATGATTTACAGAATAACATGGGGACAGATCATCATCCAGTATTAATATGGTGGAGAAAACTGCCAATACATTTTCATATCACCCAACTGTCATCCAATCGGGTGGTACCCATTGGTAACTACCATGCCAAAGGGCGGTGGTTAGATCATCTCTTATTGGTGATGGTCATAACCTGACATTTGTGTGGCACAAATGTTACTTGCCACTTGTCAGCCTAAGCCTGGATATTGTCCAGATCTTGTTGCATTTGAACACAAATTGCTTCAGTATCTGAGGAGTTGCGAATGGTGCTGAACATCGTGCAATCATTGGCAAACATCCCCACTTCTGACCTTATGATAGAGGGAAGGTCATTGATGAAGCAGCTGAAGATGGTTGGGCCAGGGACTGTACCCTGAGGAACTCCTGCAGAGATGTCCTGGAGCTGAGATGATTGACCTCCCACAACCACAGCCATCTTCCTATGTGTCAGGTATGACTCTAACCTCCAGAGAACAATGTTGGTAAATGCGAAGTCATCCACTTTACTAGGAATAACAGCAAAATGGACTATTATTTAAATGATGAAAAACTGCAGCATGCTGCTAAGCAGAGGGACCTGGGTGTCCTTGTGCATGAATCACAAAAAAGTTGGTTTGCGGGTGCAGCAGGTAATTAAGAAGGCAAATGGAATATTGCTCTTCATTGCTAGATGGATGGAGTTTAAAATCAGGGAGATTATGCTACAGTTGTAGAAGGCTGTGGTGAGACCACACCTGGAGGACTGTTCTGGTCTCCGTACTCGAGAAAGGATGTACTGGCACTGGAAGAAGTGCAGAGGAGGTTCACTAGGTTGATTCCGGAATTGAGAGGGTTAGCTTATGAGGAGAGATTGAGTAGACTGGGACTATACTCAGTCAAATTTAGAAGAATGAGGGGGGGAATCTTATCGAAACATGTAAAATTACGAAGGGAATAGATAAAATAAAAGCAGGGAGGTTGTTTCCACTGGCAAGTGAAACTAGAACTAGGGTCATAGCCTCAAAATAAGGGGAAGCAGATTTAGGACTGAGTTGAGGAGGAACTTCTTCACCCAAAGGCTCGTGAATCTGTGGAATTCCCTGAAGCAGTTGAGGCTACCTCATTGAAGGCAAAGATAGATTTTTGAACAATAAAGGAATTAAGGGTTATGGAGACTGAGCGGGTAAGTGAAGCTGAGTCCACAAAAGGATCAACCATGATCTTATTGAATGGCAAGCAGGCTTGATGAACCAGATAGCGTGCTCCTGCTCCTATTTCATATGTAATTATTTGGTGCAACCCTCTAAGGTGGATCAGAAATGACTTCTGAACTTACTGAATGGAGCCTTTTCTGTTGATAAATTCTACCATGTTATATGATGTTCTCAATTCAATGTGTGTGTAGACTATAGCACCTAGTGAAAGCTATCTCTGTTCAGAAAGCTTAATGCCTGGGCTGTAGTGCTGACCTTGTCATGGAGGAGCAAGTTGAAATGATCTAATCTGACACAAATTACATCAATAAATGCTGCCCCTTCACCTTAGCTCTGTTGAAGAGTCATCTAGACTCGAAACGTTAGCTTGCTTTCTCTCCATGGATGGTGACTGACCCGCTGTGATCTGTGATTTGTTGTTTTCAGTTTACATTGATAACAGCTATGATTCATTTGTGGTTTGAAAGACCCCACACAGTATTGCCAGTTGGAACCTTTGCAAGTGGTCAAGTCACCTAAAAATGGAGAGCGGCTAACACTTTGGCCATGAGGACAGGATAGCCACCCACCACTTCAGTTTGCACGTTCTGCTCCAGCAGGTTGTCCTGGGAGATTCTCAGTCCCAGTAATCTGTCTCTGTCATTTGGAGGAAATGGCATTAAGGACGGCAGGCTGGGGGGAACCTTCAACTGCAACGTTTTCATGTGGAGTCCCTTTGGCAGTCCTTGGTCCTGGACTCACTGGTGCATTTCTTGTCCTTCAGATTCTCTGGACCTTTGTTGGGCTGTGACCACAGTAATGATAACCCCTGCTGTGGATGGATCATTGAATCTGTGTGTGGAATATCAGAAGTAGAATAGGTTCTTAGTAATGTAAGTAGTCTGCATTCACATCACCCTGAAATGACAACTTTATCATCATCCTTGAAACAGTGGGAAATGGAGGACTCTATGAAGGAGAACCATGGATGCTTCTACATGGATATGTGACATAGTGGACCCTATTCAGCTGTATGCAGCTCTACCATGCTGCATTAGTACGAAAGGAGATTCTAACTGCAGTAGGATGACTGAAACCTTGACGTCCATCTGCCGCCAATCAACCAAGAAAGGCAGCATTGCATGCAAGAGTATGTTGTCAAATACTTACATTTCACAGTAAGAGGAAGTCCACTCTGAGTCCAAGTGCAGTCTGATAGCTTGGATTGACTTTGTGAATTGTGGCCCACAAGTGACAATTTAAATGTTGCCTGTGTTTATTACTTATTCACCGAGATGACTGTAGTCAATTTGTAATGTTCCGGATTCCGGATTACACTCAACATAGTTGTTAACTGCATGTGCTTCATATGCAGAATTCTATGATTGCAAATATCTTTAACCTGTGACATGCAATTGCCTGGTTAGTACAATTGTTACTTGAAGGACTTTGCACAAGGATGGTCATTGCCCTCAGGCATTAATCAAAATACTTACTCTACCTACTCCAGTTGTGGAATGCAGCCATTTCTCCATTTCCATTGAGCAGTTGTGATTTCAGTTGAAGATGCAACGCAAGTTGCACTTCATGGAGTGAGTCACCAGCTCAAAGCCCCCCAACCCCACCTCCTGTACCATCATGTTTCTGACTTCCTTCTCCTTCCTGTTCACCCCATCAGTTTTAAGTTTCTATGTATTTTCACCCAATTCTTTCAGTTAAATTGTGATCTCCTAACATTAGCTCCAGAGCTACTGGCCTGCGGCTTAACATGGCAACCGTTGTCAAAGCCAGGGTGGTGAGCACCATCAACAATCACTAATTCCCTCAGCAGTAACCCATGTTCTAGGCTGGGAGTTTTTTCACCGGAGTGTAGGAGGTTGAGAGGTGATCTGATAGAAGTTTATAAAATAATGAGAGATATAGATAGAGTTAAGGATAGTTGTCCTTTCCCTAGGATGGATTAGTGGGCATATTTTTAAGGTGAGAGGAGAGAGCTTTACAAAAAAGACATAAGCGGCAAATTATTTACACAGAGGGTAGTTCACGTGTGGAATGAACTTCCTGAGGAAGTGGTGGATGCAGGTACAATTACAATGTTTGAAAGATATTTGGATATCTTTTGGAGGGATATGGACCAGGAGCAGGCTGATGAGACTAGTTTAGTTTGGGATTGTGTTAGGCATGGACTGGTTGGACTGAAGGGTCTGTTTCAGTGCTATATGACTCTGTGACTCCATGATTTGCCCCTTGCCAATCACAATATTGTCCCTCTACCTTCCAGCATTGCTGCCTGTAATCCCCACAATTGCCCTTACTAACTTGCCCACCACAGCTCTTGCCCTTGGTAACTCACCTTGAAATTCAGTGAACAGATTCCTAGGACTGACTGGAAATACTGTTTGGGAAAAAAATTTTGTGGAAAGAGCCAAAAACAGAGTCTTCCTAATATTTAATCAGTTAAACAAAGCTAATCAAAGCAAAAATTGCACACTGTATTCAGTGGTACAGAGTCATCTGCCACATCACATAATTGATCTGCTTATTCCTATTCAAGGGTTGGCAGAGAAAATAATAAAATAGAGCCATTTTCAGATGGGTTAGTGGAAATTGTGGAATCAGAATGAACAGTACCCCAGTGGGATTAACAAGTATGCCTCCTTAAAAGAATAAACAATTTAAATGATGATGATCCATCAAGACTAGCTGTAAAAATTACAATTGAATGAAAACAAGAAAATGAAGTCATAAGCATGAAATCATGGCTTTCAAATTCCAACACCATTGGGCTAAATTAACAAAAGTAATTAAAACAATTGAGAAATGTTTTGGAAGGAAGAATAAGGACAGGCGATAGGAATTATACAATTTTAAAGAGAGTGCAGGAGTAGAGAAGTCAGGAGGGGTTCAACGGTCAGGAGGGAATACAAAATACTAAATCAAAACAATAATTACAAATCTCTCCTGTCGTAGGAGGCATCCAGGAAAGCATTGAAATAGTCTGGTCTGGAGTTGATAAAAGCAAAGATGAAGATTTCAGTGGCCAAAAAGCTGATGTAGGGGTACAGCCAGGCATGTTGTGGAGTTGGAGTTTAGCAGTCTTTGGGATATAGTGATATAGCATTGAAACCTTAAGTCAGGATTGTGCAAGATGCCAAGGCTGTATACTTCAGCCCTGGACTGTGGCCAGTGAAGGACTTGGAATCAGTGGCAAAGTTACAGAGTGTGTGGCAGAAGCCAAAGAACATAACTGGAGGATATTGTCGCTCATCCAAAGCTGGATGTCAAGCGAGCAGTTAAATGGGAGATGGCGCATGTGAATCACATGGGGAAAATGAGCAGAATGAAACAAGAGAAACACACTGTTTCAAGTCTAGAGCTAGAGTTAATAGGATTAATGGGGCCTGGGGAGGGAAGCATTGGAGGTAACCAAATAGATGGTCTAAATTAAGATTAGCAACAAAGAAAATCACATGTTCCAGGCTCTTGTTGGACTTTAATCACTGATGAATATAATGTTTTAGGGATTACCAGCTCAGTGATTACAAAGCACAGCCCCACCCACTAAAACCCAGAATCGCGACTACGCCTAAAATAATATTGAATCGCTTTGATCCAGGTTTTTCTTTAGGTCTGTATAAATCTTGGTGTAGGGTTTACAAACTCGTATCGGAATACCTATCAGTTTGAGGGGTGTGAACTGAAATCTAATCCAGCTGGAATCATAAAGTCTAGATAAAGGTTATGATGCACAGATAATTCACAAACTGTTATACAAAGGTCTTGTGATGTTGCAGATTCCAGCTGAATTGAAGCAAGCAGCTCATGTTCAAGTTGTTGGATGTCAGACATTGCTCAGGTTTCTTGATGGTGTTGACATGTTGTTTATGACAGTTGTGTCGATTTGATTCTTTTGCAATTAACAACCCACAGCACATCTGTATGAAAGATCTGAGAACCTTTGTGAGGTGAATAGACAGCTATTCAATCTGCCAAGGGCATTCTTACTAACTAATCAACCCACCCCCTCCTCAATAGCTCATATACGAAAAAAACAAATACCTCACAAGTTCATACAGGACATTAGTCAGTAGAATATCTGATAGAACTTGGATCAATCTCAAGATTCTACATACAAGGCCAATTTACTGTGAAGTCAGCAGTGAAAAGTAAACTTCTAGCTACTAATTAAAAAGAAAATAAGCCTTCCTTGATTTATATTCTGTCGCCAAAGTTTAATTTCAAGCTAAAATTAGGTAAATTTTCCTAACTGCAGCCTACACTTGCTTGCAATGCATTCCAGGTAATCCTTGGACTAGTTTTTAATTTTCCTCATCGGGAATAAAACAAGCGTGTTTTGTGAACTTCAGTTTTGATTTACATGATATGGAACAGGCTTGATAGTTTTACTTCCCCTCTATTCCTTCTGTTTGCTATATTTTATTTAGTATGCAGGTTTGCCTCCATGAGGTAATCCACAGTAGACCCGCGTGCTTCATTATTGAAATAAACAAAGAACTGCCGATGCTGGAACTCTGAAACAAAAACAGAAATTGCTGGAGAAACTCAGCAGGTATGGCATCATCAGTGGAGAGAAAACAGAGTTAATGTTTCAGGTCCACTGACTCTTTTTCAGAACTAATTGGTGGCTAGGGGTAAAGATTGGTGTATATGCTGAAGATGGGGTTTGGTGAAAGAAGAGGAGTAAATGATAGGTGAAGTTGGAGCCTAGAGAGAGAACTGCAATTAGGCAAACAAAGGAATGGTTAAAGTGCAGCCTGGGACAATCAGTAGCTGACGATGGCTTCATTGTGGTAGCAGCTCATGTGATGACAAGGCCTGATGTGTGGATATTGGGGGAATGTGCTAAGGACCTAAGATGATTAACTCAACATTGAGGCCTGAAAACTACAGGGTCCCGAAACAGATATGAGATGTTGTTCTTCCAGCTTGCTCTGAGCTTCGTTGGAGCACTGCAGCAATCCCAAAGCAGAAATGTTGTCCAGGGAACATAGTGGTGTGTTGAAGTGGCAGGTAACCAGAAACTCAGGATCATTTTTGCCAACAGAACGCAAGTGTTCCGCAAAACGGTCCCCCAGTCTGTGTTTTGTCTCCCCCATAGAGAGGAGACTATATCGTGGGCTGTGAATGAAGTAGACTAGATTATGTGAAGTGCAGGTAAATTGCTGCTGCAGTTGGAAGGTGTGTCTTGGGCCTCGGAAGGTGAGAAGGGAAGAGGTAAACGGGTGGGTGTTACACCTACTGCGATTGCAGGGGCCATGGCTGGGGAGGTGTGGGGAGGTGGTGGGAGTGAAGGAGGAGGGCACCACTGTTACCTTACTAATCATCCTCACAACCTGCTTCCTCTAACAACTCCATTCCATTCTACTAGTTTCTCCATCACAACAGTTCTGATGACACCGGCTTCCACAAGGCGGCCTCTGAAATGTCCACCTTTTTCCTTAAACTGAGGATTCCCTGCTACTGTGATTGATAGGGACCTCAGCCATGTCTGACCCACCTCCCACACTTCAGCCTTCACATCTTCTCTACCTCCCACAGCACTGACAGGGTCTCGGTTTCCACCCCACAGCATCCACATCCAAAGGAGCATAAGCCTCCATTTCCACCACCTCCAGCAGCATGGCACCACCAGACACACATTCCCCTCCCCACCCCTCCCCTCCCTTGTCAGTATTCCGCAGGGACTGCCCTCTCCGGGACATCCTGGTCCACTCATCCTGAACTTATTCATGTCGATGAAAATATCCATTTGTGTAGAGATATTGATTACAGCCAACAGTAGCTCACAAACACTGAACATGGGTAAGTACTTGAGGGTAGCAGTGTTGGGGATTTGAGGAAGAGATTGGAACTGAAGAGTAAATAAGCAATTACATATAACATATTGACGTATATTTGAAAGGATAGGTGTTACAGAAGCTTTTGATGATCTGGATAAAGTCCATTAGCAGAATGAGCAAATGACAGCTCTAAGGTCAGGGATTTAAATACTGAAAGATGGTGGAATGGACTACTCTCGGCCAAGCACTCTGCATTTGTAAGAATAAAAAGCATTGGCTAGGAACGATTTCTAAGAAGTACAGTACTGGACTTAATTCAAAGCAAGAATGGCTTTGGCTCCCTACACCGTAGATTCTCACTCAAAATGTGGGAATCGAATGATAGGTATGTGATTTTGTGCCAGAATTGTCTTGGCTCATTGAGTTTTGAACTAACAGAAATTTATGAAAGATGGGAGTAGAAAGCCAGCAGTCAAAGTATTTTAGAGAAAGAAGTTCAATGTGATGAAAGCTAAGACAAGGATATCAGAAATGGATAGCAGGGCTATGGGATGAAACAAGCTTTTGGTGGAGATATGGCAGTGTTGGCATTGAGTTATATTTGAAATAAAAATGTCTCATCATGGCATAAAATGATCACTATAGGTGTCAAGTTGAGGAAGTAACCATACAGATTGGTGGAAGTAGGAAGAAAGATTGGCTTTAGATTTTCTGTTGTTCAGCTATAGGAATTTCTAAGTCATCCAGGTTCTGCTGGCATTTGGATATGTAGATAACACAGCACCAAAATGCAGTATTGGTAGAAGGCAGTCATGTCACATTTACAATAATCATATTTCTCTAGCAGCTAACACTTCATGTGACTCGTTGCCAATTTTAGGGTTTTCTTAGTACTCCATAATAAAATTAACCCAAATACGTATCCCAAATAGGGGTTTGAGAGAAATCTCTCCACCGGTTGGTGTCAAACCTGGTGGTAGTGCTGACAGAAGGCTGTTGGAACCCCATCCTAAGGACATTCCTGTAAGTGTTCTTTCATGTAGTTCCCTAGGTCCAGCTTTCTTTAGCTCCTTTATCTTCCTTCCATCAAAGGGCAGAAATCAACAGACAATGTTCAATGCCACTTAGGAATCCTCAGTGAAAGAGGTCGTCTATATCTGTTTGCAGCAAAGCATGGACAACGTTCAGATTTGGTCTGAAAAGTAAAAAGTAGCATGCATGCTGCAAAAATGGCATGTAATAATAATCCCCATCATGAGATAATTTAAAGCCTCCCCTTGACAGTCAGTAGCATTGCCATATCGAAAACTACAACTTTCAATACCCTGAGGGTTACCACTGACAAGAAACTGAACTTGACCAGCCAGATAAATTCTGCAGTTACACAAGCAGCTCAGAGGCTGAGAATTCTGCAACAAGCAACTGTCCTCCTGGCTGCTGAAAGAATGTCAGCCATCTATGAGTCAGAAGTGTGATGGATACTGCTCTTACCTTGATAAGTACAAGTCCAAGATTGACATCATCTAGGACATAGCAGCCTGTTTGATCTGCGTCCCATCAAGCTCCACCATAAGCACAAACTGACACTACTCACTAATCCTCTTTCAACAGCACTTCCCGAATTATAATCTCTACCACTTAGAAGGAAAAGGGTAGCAGATGCATAAAGGCAGCAATGCGGAGCTCGCTTCCAAGTCTCTCACCATCTGATTCAGAACTATTTCATTGGTTGCTGGGTCAAAGTCCTCGAACTGCCTTCCTTAACAGTTCTGTAGATGTACCCACACCACATAGATTGCAGAAGTCTAGGAAGGCAGCTCATGTCCCATCTCTCTCAAGGGAAATTGGGCATGAGCAGCAAATACTGCCTGTACAACGATGTGAAAATCTGATGAACAAATGAAGAAATGCAGGAAAGATGACATGTTTGTCAAAATGTCCGAGTGAAGAGCATCTTATCACCTAAGAGCTTACTGAAAATCCAAAAGTGGTTGCCTAACACAAAGATAAGCACAAAGATAATGCAAAAGTACTTCTAGAAATTAGAACCAAGAAATGAATGTATCTAGAGCGATAGTTATTAGAGATTTGGTGAAAAAACTCTACTGAAACAGACCAGTGCTTGGAAGAATGTGGTAAACAATACTTTGGGTTTAAGCAAAATTGCTTCATGTACATAATAACGAGAAGGGATACTCTGAGAAAGGATAAGAAGAGTATTTGACTGAAAGAATTTTGATCGGCCGATTCCCACTGTCTTCATGCTCACAGGCATAAGTGAACTATAATTGATCTTTCCCGCATGACATGAAACAACTCATGCTATAACCTAGAAATTGTCTTTGATGTGCTACACAATGGATTTCTGAAGGTTTTTCTTGCACAATATCATCTATATTCCAATTAGGTAAAATTCTGCACGTGAATATAATGGACCATAATTTGTTAGTGCCCAACAAGAACTTGAACGAGATCAGATAGTTTATGGGTCAACCTAATTTGTATAATTATGCCACTATCTTAATGCTATCAGTTATTAGGAATTTGCCTCTCTTGGATGGAACTAACATATTTCAGGAAGATGTAAAGGCCAGTAATAGCTTAAGGAAGTTACAGTAGCTTGGATTGGTTTGTATGTAATAATTTCTGATTAATTTTTAATGTAGATTATTGGTGAAATATTGTTTACCAGATCAGTGGTGTTCTTCTGGGATTGGAATTGTACCCTTGCTAATTTTGATATATATTAATAACCTGAAGTTGAGTGTGAAATGTTTGATTTCAAAGTAGACCCTTCAGTCTATCATATCCATGCTGATCATCAAACTTCCATCTATTCTAATACCATTTTACAACACTTGGTCCATAGCTTTGGGTACTTTGGCATTTCAAGTGCTCACCTAAATGGTTTTTAAATGTCTTGCAAGTTGCTGCCTCTACCATTCTTTTAGGCAGTGAGTTCCAGACACCCACATCCCTCATGGTGAAAAAATGATTCCTTAAGTCCCTTCTGAACCTAATAAAAACGAAGAGAACTACAGATGCTGAAGATCAGAAACAAAAGCAGAAATTGCTGGAAAAGCTCAGCAGGTCTGGCAGCATCTGAGGAGAGAAATTAAGGTTAACATTTCGGGTCCAGTGACCCTTCCTCAGGACACTCTAAACCTCCTACTCCTTACCTTAAAAACTGTACATCCCAGTTATTAACCACTGTATGAAAGGGGAATGTTTATCTCTATCTACCCTGTCTGTACCACTCAGAACTTTGTAAACTTCAATCAGATGTCCCCCTCCACCTTCCCTACTCTAAGAAAAATAACCCCAGCCTATCTAGTCTCACATTATAGCTGAATCAGTTCAACCCAGACAACAATCTGGTGAGTCTTCTGTGCACCCTATCTGGTGCAATCACATCCTTCCTGTAGCACGCTGTCCAGAACTGCACACAGCACTCCAGAAGTAGCCTAACTAACATTATGTACAGCTCCACCATAACCTTTTTGTTCTCATATTTATTGCTTTGACTAATAGAAGCAAGTGTCTTATCTACCTATGTCTTATCCTGCTGCCTTCAAGGATCTATGGACAAGCAGACTCAAGTCCCATTGATCATCTGTTTCCTAGGGTTCTACCATTTAATGTGTATTCCGTTGCCTTGTTAGTCTTCCCCAAATGCATCAACTCTCACTTTTCAGGATTAAAAGCCATTTCCCAGTGTTCAGTCCATCTGACGAACCCGTCTATATTGTCATGCAGACTGAGGCTTTCCTCCTCACTATTGGAATGCCACCGATTTTCGTGTCACCTGCTAACCTACTGATTGTGCTTCCTACATTCAATGTCTAGGTCATAAATGCAGACAATAAACAATAAGGGACCCAGAGCCACAATCTGTGGTTTCTTCTGGATACAGGCTTCCAGTCACAAAAGCCCCCTTCAATTATCACCCTCTGCTTCATGCCACTAAACGGATTATGGATTCAATTTGCCAAATTCCCCTGGATCCCATGGACTCATAGCTTCTTAACCAGTTTGCCATGTGAAACCTTGTCAAAATCCTTACTGAAGTACAGGAATATAGTGAAACAGAGGTATTAGACTGTTCAAATGGCTACAACCTATCGCAGCTGAAATTTCACAATGAGAAATGTGAATGATTACATTTTTGGAGGGAAAAATGAGGATAGGCAACAGAAATTAAATGATGCAATTTTAATGCGGGTGCAGCAGCAGAGAAGCTAGGCGTGTGTTTAATATACAAAATACTTGACAATGACAGGGAAAGTTGAAAAGATTATCACAAAATATACAGGATCCTGCCTTTTAGAAATGGAAACACAGGCCAGAATATTACAGTCTTGTGGTGGGAGCAGGGTGGTGCAGGTGAGCAGCACCTTGATATAGGCTGCCTTGGCAGTGACAATGTCTCATGGCCTACACAGACTGCCCAGCCTTCTGTGAGTTTTATTTGCAGCAAGCAGCCTATTCACAATTGGTCAGTCAAGGCTTTTAAATTGTCAATTATTGATCATTTAAATGCCCTTTCCTGCCTTCACGAGAATTTTAATTGAAGGAGGTGTTTTCTTTGTGTGTAATTGTCTGAAAGGATTAATACTGAGGAGTGCCTTAAGCACAACACAGTTATGGTGATATCATATGGATTTGTGGGCAGAACAGCTTAAGACCTTGGAGCATTAAGACCCAACATTCAGGTCCTGCTCATAATCTCTGTAACAATGCCTATTTTCTCAATGTAACCTATCTAGTTGCTAGCAGGCAATAAACCGCTGCTTGTTCAGTATGAGAGTTTCTTCTAGTTAGACCAGTAAGTGCTTTCCTGCAACACACTAGATTAAGCAGCCCCTGTAGATTCCTACACATAAAGATGATGGTGGCAGCAAACCTATGACATAGTGAGCTGTAGACTCACTTTAGCTATACATTCAAAAAGGGGTAGCCTAGGGCCAAGTGTCTAGATTGCCAGATGAAAGATGACAGATTAGTGGCCAGGCAAGGAGGTGGATACCAGAGGTATTCCTAAAGTATTTCCCCAAGTCTCCTACACCCTGCCCTCTCCACCCCAGCCCTTCACCTGGATCAGCCAGCCTGGCCACAGAGATCCCAAATTTACCATTGCCTGAGTTCCGTGTCTCTTTAGGAGATCATCTGGCGGCTTTGAATTTTCTCCTAGGTGGGGACAAGAGACCAACTTCTTAGCTGCAAGTTCAACTATGACACAAAGCTGACTGTGCCGTGGGGAAGATGCATAGTGGCAGCAAAAGGATTTGGACAGACACAGAGTCAGCAAGAACATGGCAGATGGAATATAGTATGGAAAAATGTGAGGTTAAGCACTTTAATGAGAACAAAGGATGTACAGAAAGTCCCTTAAATGGCAAGAGGTTAGAAAGTGTACATATAGAAAAGGGACTTGGGTGTCCTTGTCAATAAGCCACTGAAGGCTAACATGCAGATGTAGCAGGCAGATGTAATTAGGAAGGGTAATGGTATGTTTGCCTTTACCACATGTGGACTTGAATACAGAAGTTGTGAGGTCTGTCTTCAATTGTATAAAATATTGGTTAGACTGCCCCTGAACTACTCTGTACAGTTTTGCTCCCTTACCTCAAGAAGCATATTATTTCCATAGAAACAGTGCAACATGGTATATTGTTGTACATTGACGATTAATTTGAGATCATTTTAATATAAGTTAATTCTTTATTTTACAACAAATCCATCTTTTGTCCTTGTTCCTTTTCTTAAACTTATTTGCATTAATAAAACCTAATTCTGTTATTGATAATCTATACAAAATGTTTCATCTACTGCTTTCTAAATTCAAGTAAATAGTATATTCAGTGCATTGAAATTCAATTCTGGGGCCCACTACAACTGTTTATATATTGGTCAGGTATTGTCATACTTATTCACAAGTGTGGATTTTACTGCTAAATCTGAGTAAAGTTTAAAAACATGTACATTTTGCTAAATTGCCTCACAATCCTATGTTATACAAAGGGAAAAGTCCATCAAATTATCAATATTTCTCAGTCTTTCTACATTACGTAGTGCTGTAAAATAATTGGTTAGAAACAAGAACCTGATTTTATGTAGTGTGCGGGGCCAATAAGTGCAATAGTTGGGCCAGAACCTGGTGAGGCTAAAGGCACTCTGTGGTATTTGTGTGTAAATGGCACAACTCTTCCAGGTTCGGAGCAGTTATTCAGTTAAATCCCAATATCTAAATGTTGCTGTCCAAATCCCAATGTTAGCTTTGCAAAAACAGAATTCTGCTGCCTACCTCACCATTTCCATGTATTGACTGATATGAAGTTGCTATCTTTAAACAATAGATATAAGCTAAAACTACTATAGATATTTAAGCATCACTTTTAATGATGTAGTTAATGTTAATTTCTGCTGATCAACCTCTTTTGGACTGGTAAGTTAATTCTTTCAAGTGTGAAGATTCATTCCCTCAAGTTTTGAAATTTTCACTGAGACTTTAAAAATGCCATTTGTTTTCAGATTCTTTCTTTACCTTTCTGTCTCTTTTTCACTTTCATGATTCAATCTTTCCTCTCCTTCCTCTGATTTGACACTAAATTCATTCCCTTTAATTCACCCACCTCCTCAAGTGATTCTGTTATCTATTCATCAATCCTTAAAGTTGATTTCTTAAGAAGATACCCTGTGGGTTACGCTTGGACCAAAGATGCCTAATCTCACTCACGTGCCATTATCAGTTCACACTTTCACTGATTTAATAGGGGAATATGAGCCTCTGAACTGAACTGCTCCAGGATAACTCTAACTAATGGCAGATGCCACTAGAAGCCCCAAAGGCAGAGAAAATTCTGACTCATACTGCCAATGAATTGACTGGATCACTCAACTCAAGCATATTAGTGCTATAGGAGGGGGTCTTCTTTATGCAGTGGTAGTATACCTATGTTTGGGACTAGAAGCTCCAGGTTCAAGTCTTACCCCAGGGCTTGACAACCATGGAAGGTGTGTCATGAAGCAGCCAAAAAGGCTGATTATCAATCTGTAAATCTCTCTGATGTGCCTATGACAGGCAGTTTGAATAAGAATGTTTCCTTTTCAGCCCAAACTGTGTGGTAGTTGCAGAGCAATAATCTTCTCCCATTAAAAGACTCCACACACATGTTCTTGCTAAGAGCAAGCGTCATTCTTAGGAACAATCACATAGACAACAGTGAGATATATTTTGAATAAAGGACAGCAGTCCAGCTGCCATTGCAACAGATTCCGGGCCTACCCATTACAGGAGCAGATATTGACCAGTCAATCCATCAGCCCTGAACTTTTTCATCCTAAGTCATCACCCTTTCTTCAAATCCTCTTGTACCTTACTTCCCGGTATCATCCTGCTAAATTTTCAGATAGTTTAATTGATAAATATGTGTTACCTAAATGTCGAAAAATTGCAGAAAGCTGCAACACAAAGGGACTTGGGGATATTGTGCACCAAACAAGAACTCTAGCACATGGGTGCAGCAGGTAATCAGGAAGGCTTGTAGAATAAATGGCCCTTATTTCAAGCAGGTTTGAGTATATGAGTAGGGAAGCCTTATTGCGCCTACACAAGGTGTTGGTGGTATCACATCTGGAGCTCTGTGAGCAATTTTGGTACTTTTATTTAGGAAAAGATATAGTTTCATTGGTAAATCACAGAAGGTTCACTTAGATGATCCCTGGTATAGTGGGACTGTCTTACGAGCAAAGGTTAACCAGGTTGGGACTGTACTCACTGGGGTTTAGAAAAGTGATCTCATTGAAACGTACGAGTTTATTAAGATCCTTGACTGGGTAAGTGCTGAAAGGATGTTTTCCCTCATGGGGGAGTTTAAGACCAAAGGGCATAGTCACAGAATAAAGGAGTGCCAATTTAAGACTCAGATGAGCAAGAATTTTTTGGAACTCCTTGCCACAGAGAGTTCTGGGGCAATATCCTTGTGTATATTTAAGACTGAGTTAGATTCTTGATCAGTAGGGAGATCAGGTTTGTGGGTAAAATGTAGAAAACTGACCATAAAGAAGCTTGGATCCACCATGATGCAGTTGACTGATGGAGCCGCCTCAAGGGGCCAAATCTCCCACTCCTATTCCTATTTGTTATGTCCTTATGGAGCCATACATTAAGCAACTGCCATTCTTACTTAACATACTGCACTGAGTTATCGAAACAAAGTGAAAGTTGGGATTCTTCATTTGGTTAAAGCCTCATTTTTCTGTGGCAAGTTAAATTCAGCAAGAGATTGTAAATGGATTAATATCCAGAAATTCCTGCCAGAAGGTTTGTGTGTGTGGAATTAGATGAGTACAAAGTTGGGCTTGACTATGATGTTTCCCATCACTAAATACCTAGCCATTAACGGAAATGGAATCGCCAACACAGACTTCCACAACATTTACATTTTAATTAATAGCTAAATTTATTGCTATACATTTTCTTACTAATGCATAGAAAGTGATGATTAATGTTCTAGACTGTTGTGAATGGTTGGCATTCTCTCATAAAAAAAACCAGGTCAGTGGTTCTAAGACATTACATGTGCATGATCGGATAACATTCCAATGTGCTGAGAGATAATAGACTTTTATAAACATAAAACCTTGTGAAGTACAGTGGAAATGTTTTACTAATCCTGGATACGAATAAATATGCTTTTGATAGCAGCAAATGTATTTAATGAACAAACCAGCTCTTATTTTAGTAATGATTTCAGCTATTTGCAATTTATCATCCATTAACTCAACATCTATAAGAAACAAATATTTAGAAAACAAAGAAATGATTTTAATGTTGTGTTTTTTTCCTGGCCATTCCACAAAAGAATTCGAGAGGTCCAGAAGCTTCATAAGCTTCTACAGTTGTTACTTGTTCTGATTTGATGCAGGAAACATATACTTCGCTAGATTTGGCTCTGAACATTTTGATGAATCATGCTTGGCTGAAAACTATATGAAATTGTTATTAAAATTGCTGAGATAGCATCGAATGTAATTTATAATACAAAATCACAGTGTTAGAGCCCGTTATCATCTGTCTAATTGATTTTGAAATATGTCTGCATCTAGCTTTGAATGTGGCTTGCAGAAAATATAAATTAATGCAAATCCCTGTGTTATATTGCATTATCCACTTCACCAAACTCATATATAGAAACATCAATTCCAAGTGATTAAAGATTATTATGGGTGGGCTATAAAGTGAAACATTAATCATCTCATGCTTTGTATTAAAGACTGGATGACTGTAATGCAAATAAATAAACAATAACAAACAATATGACTAAACTGTACTATGTTAATACCATGCGAAGGACCCGTTAGCTAGAACTATGGTTCTTGCAATTTTTGAAAACTTAGAAAACACCTGGACATAAGTAATTATTTTTCAAAATATTGTTACTGGTATCGTCCTTTCCATTTTAGACAAAATAAGAAAAAACTAACTTATTTTCTCGTTGACTTTAAACATACAGTTTTTGGCAGTCACAATTGTATCCAACTTATAACCAATGGACTGACTACGGCTCAGATATATATGAATTTACTTGACATGCCTTTTAACAATAAGGGAGTGGGGACAATATTGTCTGTGGTGTATTAGAAGTTATCAAATCAGTTCACAACTTGTGAAACTAAATTTAAAAAAATTAAGAAAAATTTGTGACTAAATAAAAACCAGAGGGAATTACAATAAGTAAAAACTTTAGGAATTAAGGAATATACCACCCCATGATTCCAGTTTTGTTTATTTAATTGATTCTTAATCATGTGTAGTCTAGAAAAGATGGACAATAAATGCTGTCTGTCACAAAAACATTAAGCTAACAACAAATGTGTTCAGAATTAGTCAGAGGATTGGTTTCAATTTGTTTAGAAATCTGAATGCCAGCAGAAAGTCAAATTCCTTCTTGCTGCTAAGTGCTTAACCTGCAAAAGAGATATTATAATCAGGCTTAACACATTTTTAAGTTAAGCATGCTGTACAGTAGGAGAATTAGTTTGAAAAGTGATCCTGAACGATGGGTTATCAACAACACAGAGTTTAGTCAGTTATAACAACCTGTACATGCTTAAGCAATGGTGTCAAGTCTGCTCATTCTAGCAGTAGAAAATCCTTTGAACTCACATGTCCTTTTCCATGATTGCACACATCTGTTGATGTAACAGCAAACCAACTTCTAATGTTTCTATTGTATGAACAGAGAATCCTTTGTTGCTTTAAATCTGTATTTTCTTCTCTTACAGCTTGCTTGCCACTGTAGATCTAAATCCATCCAGTAGAGAAGAACATTTTGACTCACAGTTGGCTTCATAATTGCAATTGCTGCTGCCCCATTATTGGCTGACCCAGTGTGTGATTAAAGCAGGAGAGTGAGGGCTCTTGTGAAACAGTGGTAGTGTCCCTATCCCTGAACCAGGAGGCCCAGGTTCAAGTCCCACCTGCTTTAGTGGTGTGTAATAACATCTCTGAACAAGTTGATTAGAAAATATCTAAAGTAGGAGAGCAATAGATGATAGTTCTCTCCAGTTTCTCTTCAAATTGAATAGCTATCATGTGACATTCCGTTTAATCACCCATCTGGGGACTGATAATTCATTCATTTGAATGAAGACAAGCGGGCTTAGTGGCAACAGGACAGCTTGGATAAATAGAAATAGTAGGAAGTGCCGATGCTGGAGAATCTGAGATAACGAGGTGTAGAGCTGGATGAACACAACAGGCCAAGCAGCATCAGAGGAGCAGGAAAGCTGATGTTTCGGGTCTGGACCCTTCTTCAGAAATGAAAGTATTTCTGAAGAAGGGTCCAGACCCGAAACGTCAGTTTTCCTGCTCCTTTGATGCTGCTTGGCATGCTGTGTTCATCCAGCTCTACACCTTGTTATCTCAGCTTGGATAAATACATGTGTGAATTTGTAAATTATGATGAAAGGGATTCCCCGCCCATTTCTCATTTCCCTTGCAGTTTGGGTCTAAATTATTGTTCAACACAAGTTTGACATAGCACTGTGTGACATCTTAATGTCCTTCAAACACAAAGGATGTTTCATCTTTTGGATGGCTAACTGAAGGAGCCAACGAAAGAAGTGTTGAGCCAGTTCTATATGTTTTCTATTTGCAGCATAATTGTCAACCTATATTTTCGCACTTGTTACATCAGTAGTTATTTGCAGAATTTAAATGAACAGAGTAGAATCAGTGTCTGTGTTCAGTGTTTGTTATTAAATACAATTCAATTGTTTGGAAATGATAAACAATTTTTAAAATACCTGTTCATGGAATGTGGGCACCAACATTTATTGCCCATTTCTAATTGGCCAGTGGGCTGCCAAGAGTCAACTACATTGCTGTTGAGTCTGGAGTCAGATGTAGGCCAGTCCAGGTAAAGATGGCAGATTAGCTGTCAATGAGCTAGGTCAACAAACGACAGTGATTACATGGTGGCCATTAATGAAGTTTTTTAATACCAGATTTTGTTTGTTGAATTCAGATTTCACCGTCTGCCATGATGAATTTAATCACACGCCTCCAGACGATTAGATTGGTGTTCGGGATTGCTAATCTAGTGACATTACCACCTCCCCACAATTATTTGCGCTAAAAATTTTTCTTGGAGATCCGGGGCTGGAATTTTGCTCCTGAGGTGCTCCATTTGGAAAATCTTCTCAGTTTAAAGATCGCTAATATGACCAATTTCCAATCTCAGGAAGTGGGACATAGAGTCAGGTCTGCTGATCCTGAAAACCGCACGAGTGGTGAGTACAGAGGCTGTTTAAAAGGGCCACCTTAGTTCTCCAGGACTTTGTCCTGGTTATTTTTAGAAACGCTTAAATACCCCAGCCCTCATTTTCTTTTTCTCCCCCTTACACCTACACTCCCTATGACAACCCCATGCCAACTCCACATCACCTCATGCTCAATATCATTTCTTGCTCACCCAGTTGGGCAAACCTGAGAGGTATGGTTTAAACGAAAAAATGTTTCTTTTTACCAATCAAATAGAGTCATTACTCACATATATTTTATGTGGAAAAAAATTCTATTTCATGAAACCTTTCCAAAGATTTTAAATTCCCCGTCAAGAGTTCAATCTGCTATAAAAATCAGACAAATTGCTATTAGATAACCATGTCAGCTAGTTATTTAATAACCCCTTTAAGCTATCAGTCAAAATGTGAACTCAGCAACCTGCTGAGGTCTGTGGTTTTAAAACATTGACAACTCAACCAAGCATTCATAATGACCTCAGCTGTAATAACAGCCTTTAGAAATGTCAACACTGAGCTCTACAGTACTTTAGCCTATTTTTGTTTGTTTTTAAAGGGCAGGGATTTAAATCACTTCAGAGGATAACACATGTACAGACATATCTGGTTTACGAGAGCACTTACATCTACTCCACAAATGTTGAGTCCCACAGTGTGGATTAAGGCCCTTGAAAAATGAAGTCTGATTAAACTCAGCAATAATTTTAAATCATCCTGCTGAGTTTGGATATGCAACCTGTGTGATTCATCCCTTCAGCCTACCAGCAAAAGTGGATTTCATTGGATACGGGTGCAGGAGATTCACATTGGAGTCCTGCCATTTTTAGAGATCTCTGGAATAGGTCTAATTCCACAAAAATTGTGTCCCAAGTCACAGGGTTTGGGGCACATGTTTGTTTTTTTCCCTCAATAATGGAAGGAAAACTAGTGTTTTTTAACGGAAAATAGAATAGAATTGTAAGTATAGCTGCAAATAAAACAATGTACAGCTTTATTTGAAGGAAATGGCCATTCATTGCGAATGTGTACATTTCTGAAAGGCAAAAAGAATTTTTTAGAATAATTTTCTGGTATTGTGATATAGTTTTGTGTTCCTCAGGTTAAGGATGTGAGTGTTGAGAAATTGAGCTGTAGATTTTTTTCATTTCTAGACTTACAATCCACTCAGTTATAACATGTACAATCGCTGGGGGATGTTAAAGTCTTCCACAAATAAAAGTGCATTCCTACTCCACTGGTTTCACATTTCACATTCTCACATGAGCCATTTTTGCAGTTTTTGAAATAAATGGCTGGTTTAAACTAAATCGTTACTTAATTATGGTCAATTTTGTGCTGCAGACTCAACAACTATTATAAGACATCTACAGAGAACATTTTGTAACAAGTTAAAGTTTATGCAGATGTAATGCGCAAAAAATCATCAAACCAGAGAACCCATAAAACAAAAGCCGCATGGATCATGGCCGAAGGTGGTTTACTGTCGTACGAGCCCACAGATCCCAGATATTTTTGATAAATCAAACTTTCTACATAATTATAAATTTTAAGTTCAAAAAAGTGGTGCTGTACATTAATACAGACTGATTGTTAGATTTAATAACAGATATTGTCCTCAAACCTTTTTGAATTTGATTAATGGCAGTATTAGACGTCAGACTGGTGGTTCTACTTGAACCTAAGTAGTCCCAAAATTCATATAGTCGCAAAATCAAATGATTCCCAGTAGTATATGTCAAGAAGGAATTGCCACTCTAATGCTGTCAGTATTCCATAACATTAACCTATTAGGGAACGAGTATATTGAAACAAGTTATCATCATAGCTAGGCTGGCTGTGGATCTTTTGAGTGTGAGACATCACATTTTCTCTCGATTACCACTTCTAGCAGCTGTCTGTTCATTGGCGTTAAACAAGAACTAACCAAAAGACCACCAGGGATGAAGAAAACCTCTATTGGACCACTGAACGCAAGAATGTAAATATTAAAAAATTTTCAAAACAAGAAACTGTAATGGTCTGTGAGATGCCAGCGCACAGAGAAGTGCACTGCACATATCAATTGCCCTTTTCTAAGGGGTACCAAGCTTAATTAGGTTAATTGTGAACAAAAAGAGAACTATTTTGAATTCAGTTATAAATGTGTATGGGGAGACAAAGATTAAATCAGCAGTCATAGGTGTGGGGGTGGAGTGAGGTAATTGTGATGGAAACAGAGACAGGAGTGAAAAGGAGAGGTTTGAAGAAGACATTCATAATTGTTTTAGCACTTTCAGAGCAGATGTATTTCATTGCCTTTTTCCCCCCAACTATTGATGTAGAAAAGGTCCAAGTTCTAAAAATTTGAACTCTTTAAGTAGTGAATCCAGGTAATTATATGCTGATGAGCCTGACGTCAGTGGTGGAGAAGTTGTCGGAAACGATACTGACAGACAGGATTTATTTACACTTGCAAGCGAATGGACCTATTAGTGATAGGCAGCATGGGGTTGTGCAGGGAAGGTCATGTTTCACCGACTTGATTGAGTTTTTTGAGAAGGCAACAAGAATGTTTGATGAGGGAAGGGCAGTGGATGTTGTCTACATGGACTTTAGTAAGGCACTTGATAAGGTACTTCATGGCAGGCTAGTGTAAAAGATAGAGTCTCATAGTATCCAGAGTGAGCTGGCTAGATGGATACAAAACTGGCTTGGTCACAGAAGACAGAAAGTAGCTGTAGAAGGGTGCTTTTCAGAATAGAGATCAGTAACTAGTGGTATTCTGCAGGGATTAGTGCTGCGAAGTTTGTTGTTGTCCATATATATAAATGATCTGGCAGAAAACGTAGGTGGTCTGATTTGTAAGCTTGCAGATGACGCCAAAATTGGCAGAGTTGCAGACAGTGAAGAGGATTGTCAAAGGATGCAGTGGGATATAGATAGTTTGCAGATTTGTGCAAAGAAATGGCAGATGGAGTTTAATCTGGACAAATGTGAGGTGATGCATTTTGGAAGATCAAATTCAGGTGCAAATTATACAATGAACAACAGAACCCTTAGGAGCACTGACATACAGAGGGAACTGGGCATATAGGTCCACAGATCCCTGAAAGTGGCAACACAGATGGATAAGGTGATCAAGATGCCATACGGCTTGCTTGCCTTCATTAGCTAGGGTATCGAATATAGAAGTTGGCAAGATATGTTACAGCTGTATAAACTTTAGTTAGGCTGCATTTGGAATATTGCATGCAGTTCTGGTCACCACACTACCAGAAGGACATAGAATTTTTGGAGGGAATGCGGTGAAGGTTTCCCAGGATGTTGCCTGGTCTGGAGGGTTTTCGGTGTGAGGATAAACTTGGATTGCTTTTCCTAGAAAGACAGAAGCTGAGGGGCAACCTGATAGAGATCTACAAAATTGTGAGAGCATAGATAGGTTGCATAGTCAAAGGCTTTTTCCCAGACTGGAAAGATCAACTGCAAGAGGGCACAGGTTCATGATGATAGAGGGAAAGTTTAGGGGAGTTTAGAGGGTGGTGGGAGCCTGGAATGCACTGCCATGGAGCTGGTAGAAGCAAGCACATTAGCAATGTTTAAGATGTATTTTGACAGCCACATGAATGGGAGGCGAACAGAGGGATAGAAACTGCATATGGGTCATAAGTAGTAGGTCGAAATAAGGGCTAGGAATCGGCGCAGGCCTGGTGGGCCGAAGGGCCTGTTCCTGTGCTGAATTGTATTGAAGACATGTTGCTGACAAATGTTTGAAATTTGGAGCCAGAACTGCTGAGAAGTGGTAATAAACTTAGAGTGAGAGGACACAAAATATCAGCTGTGGATAGAAAAGGTGAGGGAGGATGCCAAAAATAAGAGATGTGTGTAGAATCTTCAATCTAATGGGAAAAATAAGTGTAAGAGATAGCGGTATCCTGAAAATTACAACGGTGCAGCTGCACTATTACAGTGAGAGACATTGCACAGGGAATGTGAATGTCTTCCCAATGGGGAACTAAACCAATTTTTCTTTGGTCACACATGTAGGACAAAGGTGGATGGGAATGAGCAGGGCTGCCCCTAGTGGGTTGACCTCTCCTTCGGGCAAATCACACTGGATGACATACACACATACACACAAAATCACATTGTACTTCCCAGATTTGGGCCCCTTCCTCCAGCTCCACCTGTCCTCCCTATGACTACGGCTCCAGACCCTGTCAGACTAGCTCACAGCTATCACTCGCATTCTCCTTCTTCGTCTGTTCATAGATCCCTTGCCTCCCACATTTAATGCTGATAGGCTTAGAGCAAGCCACTTGGCAGCAGGGGTGGGGGACTAGCAACCTCTGATTGGATGAAGAACTCCCACAGAATCTGATTTCTCCCTGATCAGCCACCCTGCTTAATGGACGTTTCGGGGAGATGTTGGCTCTCTCTAGGCCAATATTATCCCCTGCCTCTGGGTAACTTGAGAGTTGGCACCTGTGATCCCAAACATTGCTAGGCTCAGGCGCAAATTGTCCAGATTCATCATTTCCTAGGGACAGTCTTGGTAATGAGTGGAAGATAATACAACATAAAAAAGTTCTTGATGAGTTGGCATGATCATCAAAATCTTATCTGATTATATGAAGCAGTCCCAAAAACCTTGTGCTTTCAATGGACTACTTTGGTTTTGATCTTTTGTATGAGTTTTGACTCTTTTACTTTTCCCTATAGGCCAGGTTTGCTGCTATGGTACCCTGTCTTCTGCAACAGCCAACAGTTTCTGATGTTCACGTTTGTAACTCTGTCATTTACTGTATGTTTTTATTTTGTGTTAACCACCACAAATTCATATAATTTGTCTTTATATTGTGATGTTGAAATTCTAAATAGTTTTCTATGTAAAAAGCACCACAAAGTAAGACAGCAAGGGCAGAATTGTCCCAATTTAAATTGAAGACTTCTTTCACAGGAGACTCATAGTGCCCAGTTCGCCATGGCACAGAGCAACTTTACTCTGTCAATTATCTGCTTTTTTAATAACGCAATCGGGCACTTGGGAACTGTTCTCAGGGAATTATGGAGCCAGAGAAACAGAATTACTTGCCACTGTCAGGACCTTCCAGTTTGCATGCCATTGGCACCACATCAGGTACTGCAAGCTTGGAACTGCCCCTCACATTGTGGTCCTTGACCGGTCACCAATGGCACGGCCCAAAGGAAAGGAAAGCTCACTCTCCACTTCACGGTCAGGGACCTGGTGGTCTTAATAGATGGTTCATGGAGAGGAGGACAGTCCTTCTTAATGAATACTACCACAAGAGGCCGTGGCACCAGACCAAGCCAGTCTGGGTACAAATTACAGTCTGGATCTGTGCTATGTTCCAGTTGAAGTGGGACACCCAATGTGCAGGAAGAAGACCAGTCATCTTGCGTGCCCCACACAGGAAAGTGCCACCGTCTTTGCTGTGCTATCTCGTACTTACAAGGCCACCACTCACTCGAATTCTGCTAGTGCGTACTCCTCTCACCCACCTCATCTTTCCAACCCTTGCTGCCCTCTGCACTTCCTACCCGCTCACCACGGACACCTCACTACTGCTCCTACATCACCATTAACTGCTCTTTCACCCACTCATATCATGTACAGTCCCTTCCTGTGTCGCATCACAAGAAAACATTGAGCTACCTCCCAGACTGATGTCTCCACTGCACTCTAACTGATCTACCTAAACCCCCACAAGGCTGACCATGACACAAATCCTGGATTTCAAGGACATAAATCCACAGATTCTGGTAGGATCATGTGCCTCATTGATTACGGCCAAAACCTTGGACCTTAATCGGACAAAGCCCTTTGACTGACTGTGGCAGTACCCTCTGATGCTCTGTAATTCTCCTTCACTCCCCTAAGACTTGTTTCCCCTTTGACTTTCAGACATGACCATTTACAGGAAGCAAACACAGTGTGGAAGCTGCTGGCTCATGCTGCCAGTGTGGGATAGATGTTACATGGTGACGGACATTAACAGGCCCACCCCATTGAGTGTTCAGCATTCTCCGCCAATGACAAGCAACCTGTCTGTCCCTCTGTGATAAAATGCAATGCAAGACGCAGAGGGTGGAAAGCTGTTACTGAGCACTGAAAGCCCTGTACACTGAGAAGGCAATGTGATACACACAGAGGCTGAGTGCTGAAGTCAGTGAGTGTGCACTAAGACAGCAATGTGAAGTAGAGAGGCTAGCAGCCTCCAAATAGCGGCAGAGAGAGTGAGAAGAAACAAAGCATTTTCTGATGAAGGGTCTAGGCCCGAAACGTTAAGTTTTCCTGCTCCTATGATGCTGCTTGACCTGCTGTGTTCATCCAGCCCCACGCCTTGTTATCTCGGATTCTCCAGCATCTGCAGTACCTTTTATCTCTCATTCTCAGCCATAAGCTGCTTCCTGTGTAGACACGTGGGATGCACGTGTGTCCCTGCACACAAGGCTACCCGATAAATGCATGTAAGCTATGTCACTGAGCTTCAAGGGAGATATTTAAGGGTTGAAGTGGCGTGAGAGTCGCTCCAAGAGCAAGCTTGATGATGTGGTGAGGCTGATGGTTTACCGATTTATGTGAATGAAGTGTCGAGGAGGGCAGTGGCTATGGGGGTTGTGAGGAAACAATTTGGGTGATGGCCAGGACAAGCATTTGGCGAGATGCAGCCACCAGATACCCGGCTGTGATTAACATACCAGGAATTTGCATCATCTAGTTTCTCAGGGAAGGAGAGGAGAGTTGGAAATGATGTATAAATAAGGCAAGTTGGAGGCTTCAATGAGGTGCAAATACACAGAATGAAGGCATTTGTTTCTGGATGACACGATTCTGAAGTCACTATTGAAGCTTGAGGGGAAAGTCACAAAAATATTTCTCAAAGTCACAATTCTGAATTTTTCCATTCGCTGCGTGCTTTCAGACCTTACCTGTCTTTGCTCACAACAGGGAAAATTCTGTGCCGAGAGTTAGATGATGTGATGATGGAAAATGATGGAAATCTGAATGAAAACCTTTATTTTGTAATTAAAATTGAATTGAATTGAAAATAAATAAAGTTATTGACAAGGTAATAGATTTATAAGAAATTGTAATGTGTATTTAGGCAAGTCCATAACAGCATTCAGTTATTGTTCATATGACAGAGTTCTTAATACTTAAGAAAAAATAACTGCAGTACAGCTTGGGATTACTGATATATTTAGAATTTTGTTTGTGGGATTTTGCCAACCATAACTTATGCTTCTGATCTTACAGTTTTGTGATGACATAGCAAAAAGGAATTTAGCAATACTAGCATGTGGCAAAGTAATAATCTTGTTTGGGCAAAGTGCAGTGAATCTTGCCAGCTGCACTGAGACAACAATATCTTACTTTTCATTTCTATCACAAAATTAAGATGAATCCATGATAAAATTAAGGGGCTATGTATTCCATACCATTTAACGACCTTTAGAAATGCAACCAAAATCATGTCACTGAAGGCAGAAAAAATCAGATGGCGATTGTTTTTTGTTTACAGAATTTAATTCTATTGATTAAATAGTGTATTGGTTAAAGTTTAATCCTTTAAAGAAATAGTTTGGTTAAGTGATCCTACAATGCTTTATCATGTTGGTGAAATTCAATGAGGCTTCAAAATGGGTGTAGACACCACACTGTGATTAACCACACCCATTGCTTCCGATGCATGCAGTGTGTACCTTTTGAGCCGCCTGCAAATTTTAATGATTGGAGTTACACAACCCAACTCTGAAAAGGCTTTTGAAAGGCTGCAATGCTCAGCAGCGGGCCCTGGGATTGTGTGAAACTACCATAAACTCAAGCCACACTGCAGTGCTTAAAGTTCGCCTAAATAGGGAAGTGCATTCTGGCTGCAGCAAGCACAGGAGGTAACTGCAAAAGATTGTTTTATGTGAGACAGACACAAGAACGGTATAACGCTGCAGAAATGGGTTTCAAATTGGCAGCCTTGGTCACTTGGTAAAGGAAATGCAGAGGAGGAGAGATGCCCTCCAGGCAAACTCTCAGAAAGTAGTAGAACCTGCTAGGAGTGGTGTCAGTGCCAGGAAACCAGCTCCATGACCTGGATGCAGCACCGTAAGAAACTCAATAATTCAAACCTCTGCAAGTGTCTATTGATTTTTATACTTGATTATCTTTCTAGATCCTTACCCATCGCTGGTGTTAATTGACCAATCTGTACTTACTGGGATAGTGGTAACTGCCGATACTGGAGAATCTGAGATAACAAGCTGTAGAGCTGGTTGAACACATCAGAGGAGCAGGAAAGCTGACGTTTTGGGTCTGGACCCTTCTTCAGAAATGGGGGAGGGGAAGGGGGCTCTGAAATAAATAGAGAGAGAGGGGGAGGCGGATGGAAGATGGATAAAGGAGCAGATAGGTGGAGAGGAGACAGACAGGTCAAAGAGGCAGGGATGGAGCCAGTAAAGGTGAGTGTAGGTGGGGAGTTAGAATGGGGATAGGTCAGTCCAGGGAGGACGGACAGGTCAAGGAGGCGGGATGAGGCTGGTAGGTAGGAGGTGGGTGTGGGGCTTGAGGTGGGATGAGTGGATAGGTGGGAGAAAGGACGGACAGGTTAGGGAGGCGGGGACGAGCTGGGCTGGTTTTGGGATGCAGTCGGGGGAGGGGGAATTTTGAAGCTTGTGAAGTCCACATTGATACCATTGGGCTGCAGGGTTCCCAAGCAAAATATGAGGTGCTGTTCCTGCAACCTTCAGGTGGCATCGTTGTGGCACTGGAGGAGGCCCAGGATTGACATGTCGTTCAAGGAGTGGGAGGGGGAGTTGAAGTGGTTCGCGACTGGGAGGTGTGGGGTTGTTCAGCAGTTTTACGAGGAGTGACCAACTCCATGACAGCAAATGCAGACTAATGTCTCACCTTCCATCATTCTACAAGCAAAAATTCTCCGACATCTGAATGCTACAGCAGAAATTCAGACTGCAGTCAAGCAAGATCAACTAAGTGCTATACTGCCTCAGACAACTACCATCATGGCTGTGAATGCCAATATTCAAAGAGGCTTTTGAGGTGTCATGACAATCTGTCCTTCCTTGCTGGGGTGCTACCCTGGGCGAGTGGCCTGAGCTTCATGGAGAATGAAACTGCTCTGTTGTCTCAAGATGACAACATTCATTCACCCACATTGCCACTCTGTCGGTCTCCCTGCTGGTGCCTGTCAGTCAGAAAGCCCACACTGGTGCTGTCTGTACTGCTGTGGTACAGTCCCGGTACTGCTTAAAGGCAGCCTGCAAAGCAATCTGCTTTCTCCCTCACAGATAGACAATAATCTGCACTCACCATGTTGCAAAGAGTAGCACTATGTATAAACATTCAGACAGTCAAGGCACCAAAAGGGAAGCATCAAGGAAAGGTACATAGATGACGATGTATGGAATATTGGATGATTTGACATAACAATTTCATTTGGAATTTTGTGGTGGCCTTTGCTTTAGCATTGTGGCCATGAGGACACAGTGATTTTCAATAACAGGACAATAAGGTGTAGGATTGTTAGTAAATGGCAAATTGAGGTTGAGATGACTGGTACAGCAGGCAGATGAGATGATCATGGGCAGGTCGACAGAAAGGGGAAGTGTTGGTTGCCTCCTCCTTTCCTGCCACTCCATCTCGTGCTTTTCCTCCTCCCTTCAGCTGCACACTGCATCCATTGTGCCAATGGCTGAAACTTGGTAATGGCAAACCTGTGCAGAGTGCAGCAGACTATCATGGTAAAAACTCTGGGGAGAACTCCAGTGCTGTCAAAGCAGTGGAAATGTTACATAAACACTGCAGTGATCTTTTCAATGAGAGCTGGTGTGGAAACACAGCTTTCATTCCATTCACACTTTCCGTGTGGCCGTGGGTCGTGCACCAGAGTCATGAGCCAAGTGGTCAGTAGATAACCCATATCATCTTGTAGCCACACTCTGGTTGCATGTCGTGGTTAAAATTTAGATGGTATAGTGAACTGAATGAAGGCATGTGGTTACTACTGGGGTATTAAACATTGGCCTGCATGATCTGTTGCTTTTGGTCACACACCATTGGACATTGAGGCAGTGGAATCCCTTCTGATTTATGGTATCTCCAACAGTTAATATGTATCGTCTGCAAAGTGAAGTGAGTATAGTCAGCGGGACACAGCACCTGGGGAAACTTGCAATCCCAAAGCTATGTGCTCACTCCACCTACACATCTCTAACAAGGAAGAATGGAATGTATTCACCTCCCTTGGAATACAAGTAGTGGACCAGGCTTGAGGAGCTGCTTTACTTACTCCTGCTTTTATTTTGTGTGTTCATATATTTATATTTGAATGTTTGTGATAATTCATAAAGGTAATTTACCACAAGCAGTTAGTATACCCTTCAAGTCACTTCATGGAGTCTTGTGTATCTACTAGTACTTGTCCTTTCTTTAAGAGTTGCCTCCTTGGTCACTCCTGCTAATGGACAGGGGTCTTTCATAGGCAGCCAGCTATCCTATTCATGAGTTTCACTGATCGCACCTGGCTAGTTAGATGGAAGTCCCAGAGCCTGCTTCTTAGTTGGCTGCTTCCAAGAAGAGAACATTTGATATCCCTCCACAACAACTTATGGTTTTCCAAACTGGAGTTCATTCCAATGCTGGAATCAACATGGGAATGGTAAATTCAATTCTCTAATTGAGTACTGGATGGATTCTAAAGTTATTATATTTCCAAGGTTGGATTGCCAACACATGAAAACATATATCAGAAAATCAGGCTCACACAGATGGGGAATAATCACCCTGTAATGAAGTAAAACTCCAAGGCTCCAACATGCTGTTAGTTTAATGGAGGTGCTAATCTATTTAAAATATAATAAATATGTTACATTAAAAAATCATCTACAGTGTAAGCCACTTGACCCAACTGATCAATATTTATACTCCCAAACCAATTACCATTTCTGATGAAGGGTCTAGGCCCGAAATGTCAAGCTTTCCTGCTCCTATGATGCTGCTTGGCCTGTTGTGTTCGTCCAGCTCGACACCTTGTTATCTCACCACTCCCCACCTGATCCCTGTATTTTCTTATTCCCTTCATCCTCAAGTGTGTATCAAGTCTCCCCTTTAATGCATCTGTCTTGTTTATCACAATGGTCTAATTATCAATTGCTCATCCATGGGTTATTTTATTTAGGACCAGTAAAATACATTGCAAGTTAGGAAGCAGACATTGCAGCAAACCTTTTTTATTTCTGTGTTTTGTGTGTGTATCTGCAGTTTTCAAACCTACAGCAAATGAACCGCCAGACGGCCGTAATATTGTATATACACTTCACCTGAAGTCTTTAGGATGAGCTTTCTTAAAGCCAAGATGTGCAACAAAAGAAAGTTTAACAATTTACAATAACAATTCAATCTATGAATCTTTAAATCATATAGGTAATTTGCTGACAAGTCCAGGTCTTGCCATGGTGATGTTTTCTAGAGATGTTCTTGATTATCCCCCAATGATCATTGATATTATCTGCCATTCCTATTTGTGTTCGGCATCTTGTACAAAATGCAACAGGACCAGGAGGCAGTTAAGGAACTGGAACAGACTTGATCTGTCCTCTGTTTTTTTTCACTGTTGTGCCATTGTGTGTGTCAACCTCATAAGATTGCAATTCAAAGCATGTTCTTGCCACCTTAGCTGGTTGTAATTCAAGTTCTGTGAGATCCTGAAAGGAACTAGTCATTTCCACCTGTCATTTTGGGAATTTTGTACTCCCATTTTTATCATACATAATTGTCATCTTCTCTTAACGATTTATAAACTGCTCTCACGTTAAAAAAGAATACTTTAGGTATGAATCTGTAGATGGTATGCATTGATCTGCCAAACATGAGCTCTGCCAGTGATGAAGTGATTGCACTCAGAGGTGCTATTCTCAAGAGTAACATTGCAGTGTGTAGATCTTGCTTAGTTTGTCTGCATTTGAGGATCAGATTTGTGACTATGCATTCATCTAAACCATTGAACCTGGAATAATGTGAAGAAAAAGTAGCGATTGATCCTCCATTTCACATACAGGCTCTGGAATGGCTTACCACTAGATTTCAGACCATTGTCCTTAATGATTCACCTTGAATAAATTAAACATAGAGATGAGAATGTGTGTGACACTTGAACTTGATGTAATGTTTTATTGATGAATGATGGGGCCTGTCTTTCCATAAACTTTAATCAATGATGTAGCCACTCTGTGGACATGAGAAAGGTCAGATACAATTTTGAACCTAGGATGGGCAAGGAAGTCATGTGCTATCAATGATTCTTTGTGGTAACTTGATATATGTCCTTAAAAACTTAACAAGGAATTTGATGTTGCTATTAGTGATATCCAGCCATTGTACTGACTTACTGGCAGGTTGTCTTGTCCAATCAATGCTTATGTTTGAGTGATGAAGTTATTGAGAAAATCAACTCACAAAGATTCTAGTATGGTGACACACTTTCCTTTAAAAATGACTCCTAGGGAAACACCTAGCTCATCCCAAAAAGGCCAATATACTCTCATTTATTGGTGGACTTGCTGAATTGAATCTGACTATCCTTCAGTGTTATTTTTCCATCATTCTGTAGTGTGGAATCCTTTGCTGTACCTTCTTGTGGAGCTTGGCATTGGTGTAGTGTAAAAGGCACTAGCTCAATTTAGAGAACATCTTCAAGTTTGATGTCAATGAAGTCAAATTGCAGATCCAAGGATATATATTCTGTTTTCACCAGGATGGATGGCACCAGGATGGATGGCTGTTAAGTGTATCCAATGTGACTATGAGATTACTTGGTTTGTGCCTAATGCCATGCTCGTAAACTTGGATTTTTATCAGGAGGCATTGCAATGTTGATCATGCATTGGTCAATGGTTTTCACTAAGTCATCTCCAGTGGCTTGTGGTTGACCTCTACCATAAAGCTCTTGCTGAATAGATAGGTATGAAAATGTATAAGTCGAAAAACTGAAACTAATGTTTCCTGTTTACTGTTTGAATAGTTGAACTGTGCTATTTACAGAGCTTTTGCAGCATAAGCAATCTGTTTGCCTTTTGTCATATCCATGCTCTTAGATCTTTCTGTGAGGTATGTGTCTCTGGGTAGTTTTCTTCCTAGGGTCATTAAATTGCAACTTTGATGCAACGATAGAGACTGTTTCAGTGCTGTGAAGAACTAAGTATTGGGAAAACGGAAGCCAACAGCTTAAGTTCTTCTCTATTCCTTGACCTGTGACTCCATTCCTCTCCATGGTTCTTTCGGGCTCTATATCCTCTATCAATTAGAAATTAAGACCTTTTGGCATAATTGAGAATTTATTATGGCAAGAAATTAAAGACACCTAGGTATCTTCAAAGATCATCCTTGTCTCGATTTGGTATGGCTTTCATGTACTCCATTTGGATCTGAGCGTATGCCTGCACTGCAGTACAGTCAAAAAATTGATCTGTGACCTCCATAATAGTTCTGTCTGTTTAGGCACTGTTCCCCTTTCCATTAAATCTTTCCTCATCATTCTTCTGTACAAAAATCAATCCTCGATCCTTTTGAGATAGCAAGAACTGCAGATGCTGAAGTTAGAGATAACACAGTGTGGAGCTAGAGGAACACAGGAAAGACTCTTCTGAAGAAGGGTCCTGACCCGAAATGACATCCTCTGATGCTGCCTGGCCTGCTGTGCTCCTCCAGCTCCACACTGTGTTACTTCAATCCTTTTGTCCCTGCAGATATCACTCAATGCCCAACCTCCATTTTCTCTGTGAAGTCCATAAGTATGCTGTCACTTCCCAAGTTCATGCCTATCTTCCCATGAACAAATTTGAATTCTTCTTAATCCCATGCAGTACCAAATGTTTTATAGAAGTCACAAATGATACCCTCTGTGACTATGTGAAAAATAAAGTATTCTTCTTCTTGCTTCTCAATCTGTCTTGAGCCTGAAGTATGGTTGACAAACGTCCAACACCTCTCCAAATGAATGAGACTACACTCACCTGGTTCCTTTTTACCAAAACATTAATAACTGAAGAATTTCCAACTATGATTTCTTTTCCCACTCGCACACTATTAATCCTGGATTTATCCTTGACCTTTCCAGTTTGTTGTCTGCACGCTGCCCATGGCACCATCTCGTAAGAACACAGTGTTGGATTCTATGTGTATATTGATAATTCTCAGCTTTACCTCACAAATACTTCAATTAGCCCCTCCGCTATCACGAAAGCATCAGATGGCCTGTATGCAATCCAGTACTGGATAAACTGAAGTTTCCTCCAACTAAATATTGGGAAGATGGAAGCCAATAGCTGAAGGTCTCCTCTATTCCTTACCCAGTGACTCCATCCATCTCACTAGCAATTGACTGAGGCTGAACCACAATGTTCACAATTTTTAGTTCATATTTGACCCTGATATAAGCATCCAACTACACGTTTTTCCAATCACTAAGATGACCTAGTTTCAGCCCATAATATCGCCCGACTATACTTCTGCCTCAGTTGATGAAGCATTACCTTGCCTCTGTAACACCTAAACTGAACTATATTTTTACACTCCTGAACAAATTCCCATGTCTCACACTCTGTAAATTTAAGGAGTTGTGATGACTCCCAGGGTAGTGCACTGCAAATCAAGTCCTGCTATTCCCAGAGTCATAAAAGTTAAAGATTGTAAAAAGTATGCAAAATTTCCCAATTTACCTGTGCTCTGAATCCAGGTTAACAAAGTATAGACCAGGTTTCTGTACTTAACAATGCGACAGCTTATTATAAATAATTAGACTCCAGGTATAGGTAAACACTTTAAACTGTGGCATGTAAGTTTACTAATGAAAACTCTGTTCCCTTACAAGCTCCCCCTTACACAAACAAACACACACACCAACACACACAAAATCAAATGATTTAGGGACAGGAAGTTAAAGCAGTTCACTGGTTCATGTTCACAAGCATTGCTGAGATGACTGTAATGATTCTTGTGTTTGCCAGGTGCTGCTTCTCAGTTCTCTGGATGCTTCGACTGGTTTGCAAGAGGCACAGTAGGCTGTTTCACCTGTGAGACATCTTTGACTTATTAAAAGTCACAGCTTACAGCAACCGCTGAAAAAAATCAAAATTGGTTTTCTTCAGGCTTAGTGTACTTTTTAATGCAGAGAACAGAGACAGCTCCTAAACTGGTGTAGTCTGAAAGCTTCTCTGTATCTTGCTCATCTAAGAAATGTAAGACGAAGAGTTGCAGTTGTATGGTGTTGGGACTGATTGCCAGGGATATCTTACATGTAATGAAATATTTTTTAAAGCATATTAACTCTAATTCCCACAAACAGCAAAATGATAATGATCAGATCATCTGCTTTTTGTGATGGTGATTGAGGGACAAATATTGCCCAAGACACTGAGGATAACTAGCCTGCTTTTCTTCAAAATAGTGCCATGGGACCTTTTGTAGATGGAAGGTCCATTGCACAGCTGACACAGTGCAATGCTCCACAGTTTTGCACTAGAACATCTACCTTGATTTTTCTTCTTAAGCCCTGCAGTGTAACTTCAACCTGCAACTTTACATATATTCTCTAATGAGCCTGTACAGAGGTTATGCACTTCTGGAGCAGGTGAGACTTGAATCTGGGCTCCTGGTTCAGAGGCACGGACACTACCACTGCACCACAAGAGCACTTCTGGAACTTTATATGTAATTCAGAGGCGCCTGCACTACCAACTGAGCAACCTGATCACAGTTGAAATTACTCAATGGTAAAGCATGAAATGACCCAACTATTTCATGGAAAAGTTTGCATTATAAAGGCGTAATTAAATTTGTAAATAAAAATAACAGTTTTTTTTTATTATTCATTCATGGGATGAGGGCATTGCTGGCCAGGCAGCATTTATTGCCCATCCCTAATTGCCCAGAAGGCAGTTAACAGTCAACCACATTGCTGTGGGTCCAGAGTCACACATAGGCCAGACCAGGTATGGATGGCAGTTTCCTTCTCTAAAGGACATTAGTGAACCAGATGAGTATTTTCAACAATCGACAATGGATTCACGGTCATCATTAGACTCTTAATTCCAGATATTTATTGAATTCCAACTCCACCATCTGCTGTGGCGGGATTTGAACCTGGGTCCCCAGAACGTTATCTGGGTTTTTGGATTAATAGTCCAGCGATACAACCACTAGGCCATCACCTCCCCATTATCAATGAATGAATGATTTTATTGTGATGTGTATTTTACAGTGAGAAATCAATAAAATGCAAAGAAAAGCTTCCATCTGTGGCCACAATTTGGTGCCATTTTGAATAATTTAAGAATAAAGGAACAAAATATAGCTCATAGATTAGTTTATGACCTTTTTCTTTCTTAACTGGTATCCTAGTATTTGTGAAGCTATCTGCACAAATCTCATGTTAATTGAAAATCCAAACTCTGCTGCTAACTCAGAATTTAAATCATCTTTCTAAAGGATGCAGCAGGAGGAATTATGAGTATGAAATATCTTGTGGAAAATGTTACATCAGGTTGCATATGAAGTGCTAGAGGCAATTATCCCATAAAAGGTTCTGTTCCTAATGTAGCATCAGATCATGGAAACTTGTTGACAGTAAGTTGATTAAAAGCATATGCCAACCTTATCTTTAAGCTAACCTTGAAAACAATAATTACATAAATGTAATCAAATATGTAATTCATTTCTCATGAAGACTAAGTTCTCATTTGTGCTTTGTTGAAAACCTAAACCTTTGCACTTTCTATTTTAACCAGTGTAGGTGACCTATAACAGAGTGACTCCTCTGGTGTCTCTGGGACATTAGGTTGATGGAATTTATCCACAAAAGGAGTCAGCCAGCTGTTCACTCCCGAGTCAGATGGTGGAAGTTGGCAAAATATCTGACCAGTTGCTCCATCTTCGGGCAAAACTTGTCCAAATGTCAGGATCTTCATTCTGGGGTTTGGGGGGTGATGGCGGGAGGATCATGTAGGATGGAATTGGGCCTGCCCCCAACAAAGAAGCAGATTAGAGGAAGCCACAGGGGCTGCTGGGTGCTGAGATGATCTGTTAAAAAGGCCAATCTTGGTTATCTTGGATAAAAACCAAAAGAACTGTGGATGCTGTAAATCAGGAACAAAAATGAAGTTGCTGGAAAAACTCAGCAGGTCTGGCAGCATGTGTGAAGGAGAAAACAGAGTTAACGTTTCGGGTCCGGTGACCCTTCCTGCTTATCTTGGACTTTGTCTCATTTAGTTTGTTGAATAATAGTCCCTCTAGCGCTCATCTCTGACATGCCCATCATATAGCTATTCACTCTTCATGGGCTCTTCCAGCTATCTTTGCCAGTTGAATGCCAATGCCTGCCCCCATCCACCCTGCCCCTTATATCTCCAGGTCAAGTTGGCAACTCACATTTGCCCTTACTCCTTTCATGTCAGTTTGCCCAATATCCACCATAGTGGGACCACGGGAGTCTTGTTGAGACAGAATAAATTATAAGTTTAAATATCCATTATAGCCAGTATTTCAGTTAAAAAAAGAGAGAACTCTCATTCATTAAAGCCCAAATGAAAGCTTTCCAATACTAAATCTCTAATAAAATTGAGTGGACAAGTATTCATAAATCCACATCAAATCCAGCTAATCCTTTAATAACCTCTTTCAGCTGCCCATCAAAATGTGAAACAGTACCCTAACTGAAATATTGATAGCTTGTAGAAAGCAACTGAGCATCAATAATAGCATAATGATAGCATTGGGGTTGTGTCAACAACAGCAATTGTAACTTTTGGGGTTTTTTTGACTCTCACTGATACGGTCAGTGTATTTGTAAAAACACTTAAAGGGTTGCATATTTAAAAAACTGAACGACTTTACTGTTCAAGAAACACTATCCACCTTCCACATCTTTTACTACTTCTCTGAACACTCATTAACTTCATACTACAGGTTGAGGCCCTTGCTAGAGCAAAAATGAGGTATCATTAAACTCAGCACTGAGTTCAAATGGCCCAGCTAAGTCAAGATTACACCATGTTAATCAAATCCCACCACCCCCCACCCCTGCCTAACTTTTCCTCCTGGTGAAATTGGAATCTTACCAGGGTTTCCAGATCCAGTGTCTAGCCGCCATTTTGGAGTCTCTGTGGCTTCCATTAGAATCCAGGCCTGTGTCTGCATTCTGTCATCTGAGGACTCCATTCTGATCCAGTGGCTTTACGCCCTCAAAGACCAATTTACAGGATACTGTTTTCTTGTAAAACAAAATAAATAGGCAAGGCAAAGAAACAAATGGGTAACACTATTCTAATCTGAATATACAGGTGATTCTTACCCAATTTGTCAACCAGACCCCATCAAATCTTCTGGGTTCAGCTTGCATTTTTTATTCTGTACACATTCCAAACATTAAACCCACCACTGACAAGGAGCTTGTTGCTTGAAGCAAGCATTTAACATTCTTTAGTAACAGCTTACTGAGGAGTGCACTCCTCCAAAACAGTCAAAAACTGTTTTGCAACACTTGTTCAGCACTACATAGTATGGAGAGAGAAACAGTGCTGTGTTTTCCGACACAAAAGTGGAAATTCTCCTGGAAGAAGAACAGGAAGGCTCTCTTTTTAAAACTTCAGAGTATCTTCTTCACAGAAAACAAACCCAGGGTACTTTGAAATTCAGACAGAAACTCAGCAGGTCTGACAGCGTCTGTGGAGAGAGAAACAGAGTTATGTTCCGAGTCCTGTATGATTCTTCAGAACTCCAAATCCTGTGGCCACTTGGTGCTGCCTCCTTTAGATAATTGTAGGGTACTGCCAGCTCTAAGATGAGTGGCTGCATTACTCCACTGGGGGGCGCAAGATTGAGACACACCAGCATGAGTTCAAGATAGCCTGCACTCCTTAAATCCAGGCTGCACCTTTTAAAGGGAAGCTTTAGTCTGGCTGGTGTCATTGATGGAGCTGATTATAGAAGACAGTTTAAACAAAAAGAAGAGTGAATTATTGTGTAACATGGCAGAGACCAAGCTCCTAACATATCCCAAAAGTGTCCTGGAAACCTAGGTTATTGAGGTGCCAAAAAGGAGAGATGTTATCTACTGCAGGGGCCTGGCACAAACTTTTAAAATGCAATAAAACCAGCAGTTATTGTGGTTGATGCCAGGAGTCAAGCCACAAGGACCTGGAATCAAAGCCGCAATAAATTCACTGGCATCGCATGAATGGCCAAGGTCATTGAATATAGAAGTGAAGAATATACAGTGAAGGAGGTTATCTAAGGTTACAAAGACCTCTTGATCAATTGGGTCAATGGGCTGAAGAGTGGCAGACGGAGTTTACTTTGGATAAATGCAAGGTATCGTATTTTGGTAAAAGAAACAAATGCAGGTAATACAAAGTAGAACCTTAGGTAGTGCTATAGAACAGAGAGACCTAGTTTAGTTACATAATTCTTTTAATTTTGCATCACATGTAGATCAGGTGGTTAAGAAGGCATTAAGCACACTTGCCTTCATTACTTAGACCTTTGAGTATAGGAGTTGAGACATTATGTTGAGGTTGTACAGGATGTTGGTGAGGCTTCTTCTGGAGTATTGTGTCTAGTTCTGGTCTCCCTATTATAGGAAGGATATTATTAAGCTGGAAAGGGTTCAGAAGAGATTTACTGGGATGTTGCCAGGAATGGAGGGTTTGAGTTATAAGGAGAGGCTGGATAGACTGGGACTTTGTTCACTTGGGGGCAGGAAGTTGAGGGGTGACCTTATATAGGTTTATAAAATAATGAGGGCTATAGGTAAGGTGAATGGCAGGTGTCTTGCCACTAGAGCAGGGGATTTCAAGATTAGGAGGCATATTTTTAAGTGAGAGGAAAAAGATTTTTAAAAAAAGACACGAGGGGCAATTTTTTACACAGAGTGGTTCATGTGTGGAGTGAACTTCCAGAGGAAGTGGTGGATGCGGGAATAGTTACAACATTTAAAAGACATTTGGATTTTTTTATATATTCATGGAATATGGGTGTTGCTGGTTTGACCAAGATTTATTGCCCAGCCCTAAATCGCCCAGAGGCCAGTTAAGAGTCAACCACATTGCTGTGGTCCTGGAGTCACGTGTAGGCCAGACCAGGTAAGGATGGCAGATTTCCTTTCCTAAAGGATATTAGTACACCAGATTGTTTTTTTCCTGACAACTGGCAACGGTTTCATGGTCATCATTAGACCCTTAATTCCAGACTATTATTGAATTCAAATTCCACCATCTGTCATGGCGGAATTTGAACCCAGGTCCCCAGAACACTACCCGGGTCTGTGGATTAATAGTCTAGTGATAATACCATTTGGCTATCGCCTATCCCTAAGTACATGAATATGAACTATTTGGAGAGATATGGCCAAGTGCAGGCAGGTGGGACTGGTTTAGTTTGGGATTATGGTCAGCGTCGACTGGTTGGACCAGAGGTTCTGTTTCTGTGCTGTATGACTCTAACTCTTTGACTCTATGAATGCACTTTCACATGCCACAGGCTACAAGCAGGGTGAAAGGTAGTGTAGTCAATGTAACTGCGACAGTCACGAGGATTATTAAGGATATTGTTGACAGCCGAACCCCAGATAAAGCATTAGAAAGGAGAAAAGCAAGAAAGATTCTGAAATTCACAATATGACTGGGTGGGAGAGTTTGAAAAAGGATGAAATGTCGATGAAATTTTCCAGTTTATCGGTCAGTAGGAATTGCTACTATTAGAGTCATCGATATGCCAGAGAAAGAAGAGGGGTAGGCCATCTGAGTAACAGTAGAACAAAGAATGTTCCACAGATTGTATGAAAAGGGATGTGTAGCCAGCACCAATATAGGTTTCACTAATGGCAGCTTTTATCTGGGGGGAGTGAGTGAAGTCAAAGGAAAAGTTTCTCATGTAAAATCAAGTTCAACCAAGTGGAGAAGGTGGCAGTGGATAGCCACTGGTTAGGCTTTATTCATCAAAGAGGCAGGGACTCCTTTGACCTCCCCTTTTGGGGAATGGAGGTCTCAATAGAATGGACTTCCAGAGGGCGAAGGAGACAGTTAGAGTCAGCAGGCTGGAAACTGTGAAAATATCGGAGGCTCTTAGAAGAGCCCTGGATGTAGGTGGGAAGAAACTCATAAGAGAGGAAGAAATAGTCAACTTTGGAAGAAATGAGTTCTATGGAATATAAACAAACTGAAACAATAAAGCTACCAGGGAAAGCCTGTTTGTAGATTCTAGAAAGGGGATAGAAATACATTGTTAAGTGTTGAGTGTCTGTCATATTATAGACAATACAATGGAATGGGAACATTTCTGGAAGAGAGAGGTCTGTAACAAATGGGAAACAATCCTTCTGATATTCTACCCTTGACTTGAGAACATCCAAACTTTGCTGCCTCTGTTCTAAGTTATTATAAGATTTATTCAGCCATTACTCCTGTATCATCGATTTCAGGTGGCTTGGGAATTGACTGTTCAACTCTATACCATGCTTTCGTCCTTTAGGACGTAACCCTTAGTACCTACCTCTAGCCAAGCATTACCATCTGCCCTAATATCACTACGTGTGAGTCAATATTAACTTTTGTTTGACACCCTGCTGTAAAAAGCCTGGAAATGTTTACTGTGTTAAATGTGCTATATAAATGTAATATGTTGTTGATATTCACTGGTGGAGTTGTGGGCAAAGGGAAGTAAGGGAAGATGTCTGAGAATTATGATTCAACCTCTACAAGATAGTGACCAGTTAAGCAGGTTTTATGATGATGTCAGAAGATGAGCTCAGCATCATTCCAAGCTCTGAATTCATTCAGTTGTAAATCAAAGTGGATGATGCTGCAATATTTGCTGACACAAGGTTAAGGATAATTCCTCTGCCATAGCACTGATCAGCTAATGGTAGATCCCATAGAATGCTCTGCCTGTTTCTCCTCCTGGGTGGCTTTTTGTTGCTGCCTTTCCAAATTGGCATTTGTTAATTACCATGTCTTCATTGTGAAGCATATACTATTTCAAATTCTGCAAAACGCTTCCACACTTTAAGTTATAATTCAGCTATTCAAACTGTCAAATTCTCAAGTCAAGAAGCCCTGTTATACAATTGTTGAAGAAAAATAATAATTTTGACAATTTTGCTGCTGTTTAATTTCTCGAATTCCCATTTCAGAACTAAAACACATAGATTTTACAAAATCTGGCTATTGTTTCTGGTACACCAGATCCTTTTTCCTTGACAGTATGTGTTGTCAATCTAAGCACGCTAAAACTTTCAATTTAAACAAAAATGAGGATTGCCTACATTGAAGAAAAGGTGTATCTGAGAGATTTGCTGGATTTTTCTTTCCCTAAATTGTCCCCAGGTCTGCTGTTGATGACATTCAGAGCTCACCCTGTCAAATACCATCTACTGAAGTTCAAATTTGGTTTGTTAACTGAAAGTTACACTTGCCCATTATCCAGAGGATTTGTTTACCCAGACTGCAGGCTCCAGCTATGGCACTTTTCCAAAATTACATAATTCTTGCTTTGTGCGTGTTGCTCCAGGAAACAAAGAATAATTTTGTAATATGCATGGGGAATGCAATGTAGATTGAATTTTGAGATCACCATTTATTTCCTATCTTGTGTACACATAGGCACATAGGCATATCTACATATATTTTTTTCTAAATGATATGTAATAATTAAAAAGTGAATACTTTCAGGATCTGTAGTATTTCCTTTTTATTATAAATTAATCTCATATCACATAATAGTGTGCCAATATGCTGCACAGTGAAGTTGCAAAGCTTAACTTAGTGGTTAATGCTACCAAGGTGCTGATTTTAACAGAGCAATCTTAGATGGAAAATACTTTGAGGTCAAATATTTCTTCACAAAGAGAATTGGAGACAAGTTGTTCTCTTGTACCTCCAAGTGTTTGTTGACTGTGCAGCATCTGCATTGGACACATGATGGAGCATTCTTTCTCATTGTAGGTAATTAAAGGATTTATTTTAGTGTCAGCATTACAATGCATGGTCACCCCATGCCCAGTCCCATTGAAACAGGCTGTACATCCATGCTGCCATTCATCTTCATTTCACAGGTTGTGCTGCTGACTGCCTGTATCCTCAACAAAGGACCCAACAACATATGTAACTAACATCACATAGCGTGCGGGAGTAAGCCATTCGGCCCATCAAGTCCACACCAATCCTCCAAAGAATACCCCACCCAGAACTAGCCTCCCTACTCTATCCCTGTAATCCTGCATTAACCATGTCTAACCCACACAGCCTGTTCATCCCTGGACAGTACGGGGCAACTTAGCATGACCAGTTCACCTGAACTGCACATCATTGGACTGTAGGAGGAAACCAGAGCACCCAGAGCAAATCCATGCAGACATGGGAAGAACGTACAAGCTGTCCACACACAGTTGCCCGAGGGTAGAATCGAACACAGGTCCCTGGTGCTGAGGCAGCTGTACTAATCACTGAACTACCATACCACCCCAACATATTGACAGCCTGAATCTCTTAAGGACAACCTACCAGAACTGCTGCAGACTGAGCATGGCTTGTACATAAGCAGAAGTGCAGAATATGAAGCGACAGGCGAGGGAGAGAGTAATCGTAGAATTTCTGATATAGCTCTAGAGGTATTAGTCAGGAATTGGAAAGGAGAGCTGCAATAATCCTGCTGGACTCAGGAGGCCTTCAAGGTGCAGCCTGAGAAGAGAAGGGAGCGGGTGTCCGGCAAGGTTAGTTTTGGAAAGTCTGGTCCCGCAGATCCAGCAGCAGTGCCACAATTGGTCACTCAAGACAAATGTGACTCAAAAAGCATTTCATATCCACTACACTAGCAACCTCTCGTGCTTTGCAATGCACCAAACGCCTAACACTCACTGGTCTGTAAGACTCTACCTAGCATTCACCTCTTCCACCTCACTCAGTGCCAGTGGTTTTGAGGTACTATGAACCTGCTGTCCTTCCTCAGTCCAATATTAGCACATCACCCCCTCCACTTGCCGATGTCTCTCATCCAGCCATCGTGCTGTTCTCACTTGAGCAAGTGCTGGAGACGAGTATTGTGCCAGGGGTAGAACACTTTTCACCCAGTATCCAGCCTCTTGTTCTTCTTGACGGGTACATCACAGAATGAAGGTGTTGGCGCTGCTGCCAGGGTATTGGGCATTCACCAAGAGGCTCTTCTGTCACCATAGTACACCAACTTGATGTTGATGTCTTGCAGCCAGAGAGCATCTCCCCTTTAACGGCTCCCACAGCTACCTGCTTGTAGTCGATTGCACACTGTGCTGTTGGGAATCCCAGGCAACTCTCAGAGGCATGAGCTCTCCTCCTGCGTCTCTCTGATCAGTGGGAATTTAGCACAGAACTTCTGCATCCACATATGATGTCCTCCTTGATGTAAGAGATTGCTGATGTGACCTGCTGTGAAAGATCACTGATGTAGAAATGATTGTGGTCATGACTCACAGACTCACAGGGCCCAGGTGTGACTACAGGCTCACAGGGCCCAGGTGTGACCACAGGCTCACAGGGCCCAGGGTGTGACCACGATGTTTACTTGGGCCAGGGACATCCACAGGCTCACAGGGCCCAGGGTGACCACAGGCTCACAGGACCCAGGGTGTGACCACAGGCTCACAGGGCCCAGGATGTGACCACAGGCTCACAGGGCCCAGGATGTGACCACAGGCTCACAGGGCCCAGGATGTGACCACAGACTCACAGGACCCAGGGTGTGACCACAGGCTCACAGGACCCAGTGACCACAGGCTCACAGGACCCAGGGTGTGACCACAGGCTCACAGGACCCCGTGACCACAGGCTCACAGGGCCCAGGGTGTGACCACAGGTTCACAGG